>CM076570.1:278399063-278661014 GCA_034641835.2 Pinus albicaulis | reverse complement strand
ATCCAGTAATTGACATGGAAAACTCTACGGGATTATTTGAACACGATGTTTTTATCCCTTTTGAGTCCCTTGACATGTCTTCCTTTCATAGAACTATTCTTCCATCTGATGAAGACCTCTTGGAAGCCATGATCGAGGTGTTTCCATTGAAATGTGTTTCTTCCAGTTGGAAGCCATGATCAAGTTTATGAGGATGGTTCCTTTTACTAAGTCAACCTCGTTAAAAAATGAATCAGGTATGAGGACATTTCTTTTCCTGTGTCAACCTCATTAAAACATGAATCAGTTGGTTAGAGGATAGTTCCTGTTACTAAGTCAACCTCGTTAAAAAATGAATCAGGTATGAGGACAGTTCCTTTCATGTGTCAACCTCATTAAAAAAATGAATCAGTAGGTTATATAGGTAGATTGTAGAGAGTAGATTAATAGATTGCAAATAGTTAGTTTCCGAGGATGGTTCCTGTTACTGAGTCAACCTCGTAAAAAAATGAATCAGGTACGAGGAAAGTTTCTTTTACTGTGTCAACCTCGTTAAAAAATGAAACATGTTGCCATGAGCATAGTTCTTTTCTTGTGTCAAGCTCGTTAAAAAATGAAACAAATCCTCCCCTAATTGAGTCGAGTCTTTGAATAGACCTCGTAAATGTTAAGTCATATATTTAGGTTAGTTTTTAGGTCGGGTCTTTCATATGATCTCGTAAATGAACCTTCATTCCATCCAACTATTAATTACCAGCAGTGTACTTAGTTGAATGAAATGAAGCTGGGGGGCATGCGCTCTAGCAGTTACGCTTAGGGGGCATCAAGCACAGTTTTCTCTCTGTTTCAAGCTTGTGTAAAAATGAAACCACTCTGAAGCATAGTTTTCTCTGTTTCAAGCTTTTGTAAAAATGAAACCTATCTTGAGTCAATTTCGGTTATTTTCAAGACTCATTAAACTCATGAAAATCCCGAGATTATTTTGCTATCTTTCATTCTCGTAAAACACATGAAAATGCCGAGTTCTTTCCGTCTTTTCCTGCTCGTTAATTAAATTGAAAGTCGGCCATATGAGTACATTTTTATCCCTTTTTCGAACTCGTTAAAACTTACGAAAAAGTGAAAACCATGAGTACATTTTTATCCCTTTTTTGAACTCGTTAAAACTTACGAAAAAGCGAAACCCTGGAGTTCTCTTTTAAGCCCTTTTCAGACTCTCTAAAAATGAAAAGATTGCCAAGTACTTGACTATTCAAACTCGTTAAAGTAAATGAATGATCGTCCCTTCAGTATAATTTTACCCCTTTTACAGAATAAAATGGACTATTTACGAAAAAGATATACGTTGACTAATTACGGTCAATAGAGTTCTCTCTCGCATTATTTTATCCTTTTTCGGGCTAGAGAGACTAAATTTACGAAAAAGTACACCCATGGAGTTTTCTTAACTTTTTTCTTCTGACTCCCTAAAATTGAAAAACACCGAGTTTCTCCTATACTGGACTCGTTAAAATTCAACAGTAAAGGACCTGTTTAATTTTCAACAGGAACGAACCACTCCTTCTTAGGGTTCGAATCTTAAACTAAGTTGGACTCATCCGAAGGATGAGCTTATAAACAATAAAATGTTATCCTCCTCAAGCTTGTCAAAAATAAAGAGGTACTTGCCAGAAATGGTGGGGGAAAAGAGAGAAAAACGAGCCTGTTTGTTACATTTTGATTATTCAGAAAACCGTTAACCACTCTTGAACACGACACTTTTTGTCCACCTGGGTTGGGAAATCCTTTGCCTAACAGTTAATCAAACCACATTGAAAGTCTTCAGCCAGTTTCTGGGTATTAGCTTTGGGTCAATTGTCACCAAGCCATCTGCAGTGTCGTTATGTGTTCAAGAGGACAATTCAAACAAACCATTCATCTGCAAAATATCTGTCATCCATATTGACCATCCCTGAGTCAGTCCTTGCCAATATATTTTCAAAACTTGATCTATGATTTCGTGTTGTGGGCTTGCCTACGACGGATCACTTTCTATCGACGACAGCTCATTATCTAGGAAGTTGATCCAGAAATCGTCAGTACCTTGAAATCTGCATGCCTTAATCGCAGGTTTCTCGCTTTCGATGATAGGTTACATCATTGACCTTCGATCGAATGATTCCATGACATGTTCGACTTCAGCTCATTCATTCACATTTCATGGATTGTACTGAGTACTTTGAGAGCCATTGACATTACTGGTGGTTTCTCTCACACTTGTTAACAGTTTACATTATTGACTGGTAATCAAGTGGTTTCTACCATGTTCGACTTCGACACATTTATTCACATGGATAGAATCGTACTGGTTCGAGAAGCGGAAATCAAGACCCTGGATCTAGTTTCTACCATCCAGGCTGCGAGGAGTTTTATTATTATACAGTAGACTATTCATTACAGATGGTTGTGCCCATGCTGTGTCTACACTATTGATGTAATATTAAAATCATTTCTGTATCAGAACAAGTTTAGTTAGTTTTTGATCTGAGTATGGGAATGCCTACCTCAGCGATGATATGTATACATATATATTTTGCATTGAATGTTTTTACAGGTTCCGACTGGGGTGTCCACAGGATGATCCTTGAAATGATAAAGTACTTCACTCTTCAAATATGACAGACTTCATCTTCATCTATTCCAGACTTCGCACTTTAGGGGGAAATCTGTCACACTAAAAATTGTCACCTTGACATTCTGCTGACTATATGAGCTCATTAACACTCATACATGCCTCCTTTGCAAATCTTACAACCTTTACTCCTCATGTCAAGCCCTAAAACAGGAGGAAAAACCCTAAAAATCTCTGAAACTTTGGGTACGCATGTAACATGAAGTCTTCCTGCGTTCCTAGCTTGGGTACGCAGGTAATACACTGCTTACTTGCGTTCTAGAACGTAGTTTTCCTTTGGAATGCCTGCGTACCCTCCTCAAAGTAAAAAAGGCGAGAAAGTAAAGTCAAAAAAGTGGTTTGAGGTCAATTCTAGAAGGTTTTAGATGAGAATTTTTGGGGATGAGTACGCTTTGATAAGGTGCATGTATCCCTCACCTTAAGGAACTAATCCCTTGATGTGAGGAGTCTATCCCTTTGAAGGAGGATTCTATCCCTTAAAAGGTGGAATCCTAACCTCCTCATCTGCTCTATAAAAGGAGGCATTGGGTAGCCTCAAATGGTTAGATTTTGGAGATTGAGAATTAGAGTTCAAGCTTTATGTGTGATTGAGTTGAAGTGTTGTTGAGATTTAGACTTCTTTCTGCTGAGCTTTTGAGAGGAAAGATCACATACCTCTTTATGCTCCTGGAGGAAGAGTGCAAGACTTATCAAAGTAGAGGAGATTCCTGCTTCGGACCCCGGGAAGGCCTTTTGAACATCAAGGCTAAGGTTGTAAGGTTCTTCTGTATATTTTAAGATTAATACAATCAAGTTCTGTTTTTCTCAATAAATTGTCGTTCGATTGTTTATTTCAATAAGCTTTCGTTTGATCGTTTATTTCATAGATTCCTTGATCACTATGATAGGTATGTTTTATGATTATTTGTTATACAGGTGCTATTTAATATTTTCTTGTTTGTGATTGCAGGTCGACGAAAGACGACACTTTCTTGTGACGAAATAAATCTTGTTGCGACGGAAGGATTATTGTTGCGACGAAATGAATCTTGTTGCGACGAAGGATTATTGATGCGGCAAGAGCACTACGACCACAAATAAGCATTTGGATCTAAGTAGGATCGACACCTTCATAGAATTTATTTGTAAAGCAAATATATTTGAGAAAGACAAACTTAGTTGTTCGTTTGTTGCTATATTGTCTTCGACACTAGGGAGATCGATCTTATGCGCAAGATACGATTTGTCAAGTATGACTCCCTCTCAAAGGAAATGGTCACGATACTAGTCACACTGTATCTACCATCATTGCCCATCTCCATGTGCACTCCAAGATCCTTTTCCTCAGGATCACTAAACAAATATTTGTCTCAGGTCATATGGTGGTCTCAACCCGCCCATCGAGAAACCAGGTCTATTCCCATCACACTTGAAACCAAGCATGTGATCAAAGAAAAATCTGACTCAAGCCCGCAAGGCTAAGGCCTCTCCGAGTGTAGACCCGACAACTTTGCTTATTCTCATGCCTTCTATGGGGAAATTAGTGGCGAAATGCCTATGCTGGTGATAGTGAAAACACTTCACCTTGGACAAATCATGCTTCTTTCCTTTAGCTTCGGATTTGGAAGATTTCTTCCCTTTTCCTTTCTGAGATTTGGTAGCCAAAGCACAATTTTCTTCATATTCATTCTTCGATGAAGATCCATCCCTATTACCTCGCCTTATCTCCTCCTGCACAAGATCTGACCAAAGTAGCTCACATCCTAGCAGTTTCTCCCATCCATTGACAGAGTCTTCGTAGCTATGCCAAATCTTCAGAAGCCCAAGGAGAGCCAAGCTCACCAAGTCTTCTTCATCAATAGTAACCCCCACACTTCCCAGCTCATCCTTGCAGTGGACAAACTTCGTGAGGTATTTTGGTATACTGTCGCCTTTCTCCATTTTTATTTTTCTGAGCTTGTCTTTAAGTGCCAACTTCCTCTCGTCACTTCTTCTTTGGAAAAAATCTGTCAAAGCCTTCAACATTAAGAATGGAGTGGCTTTACCATGAAGGCTAGACACAATTTGGTCCTTCACACCTTCCAATAGAATCCTTCGACACTTTGCTACCTTCTTTTTCCATGCGTCAAGTGCGGCTGCATTGCTAGAAGCAGGCTTCGGAATATCAACATCTATGAACTCCTTCAACCCATTATCATCCAGCACCGCCTCCATCCTGTCCTTCCATGCTATGTAATTTGAGCTGCCCTCAAGGGAATACTCCAATTGCAATCTGTTGAAAGACATTTCAATGAATGCTCAACTTCGACACCAAGAAAACACTGCAGCAAATTCGAATTCCACCAGCACAAAACTCAACCGCTTCAATAATTGCAATCTCCTCCAATGATCAACCTGGCTCTGATACCATGTAGAAATTATATAACTTATGTGTTATATGTCCAAGATTCTCCTGATCTCACACTATTTTAACTTCATGCAAAATACATAATCTATTCCACCATTGATCATTTGCGGAAATTAAATCAAGATTGCAATGCACACATGAAACAATAAAAATTCACACACATTAACACAATTGTTTAACGGGAAAGCCTGAAGCTGAAAACCCCAATTATATGTATATAATATATTTCATAGAGATCATGTAATAATCCTCATACAAATCTGATCATATCAAGCTTTCAGTACAATACAATCGCTACACACTAATCAGGCCCGATCTTGCAAATCCATGCACCGATCTTTGCCACCTGCTAGCCTGCCTCTACTGCGCAATCCCTGCTGAAGAATGGCTCTGAATGAGTTCGAATTACTCCAGCCTTGCTCACGCAATCCTCATTGGCATCTCCACTGAGTGTTGGATGCAATCAATGCATCACTATAGTCACAACTAATAGTCACACTTGCTCTTTCACCTATCTCTCCACTGGTCTCCATTGAAACTGCCATGCACTGTAGTTAA
The DNA here is from genome assembly GCA_034641835.2 of Pinus albicaulis. NCBI lineage: Eukaryota > Viridiplantae > Streptophyta > Pinopsida > Pinales > Pinaceae > Pinus > Pinus albicaulis. The sequence continues at coordinate 278,655,420 of CM076570.1, read as the reverse complement.
CTGATGTATTCTTCAGTTGATTAATGAGTTATTATTTGTGAATTAATTAACTAATTAATTCACTCCACTCTCACTAGTGTATCAATCAGTTAGACTAGATACAACTAGCTCAACTGAGTCTAATTGAGTTAAACTAAATACAACTCCACCAACTACTTCTCCAACTCCACCAAACTCTGTCACATGAGTTCTAACTAAAGTCCTCCATGCAATAGCTCCAGTAAACCCTCAGGAATAGCGTAATTCCTTCTGTCAGCTCCTGTGCCACATCTGTGCACTTAACTGAAGTGCTCCAAGAGAATAAGATAATGTTTAGAGTCCAAATATTGTTAAGAGCTAATAATATTCGACATATCTATTTTTAGACTGGCAATCTAAAAATAGATTCTGCCCAATATGTCTAAAAATAGAAGTCCATCTATTTTCCAACTTGACCAACCATCCACAAATAGCATCCTGCAACTCATAGAATATGATCGACATGTCTAAAAATAGACATAGTCTAAAAATAGACTTGCGCCAAAAATAGCATGCGGGCCCACTTAGTGAAGGCGACTCTTTTCACTAAGCTCATCATCTTGTTGAATCTCAACACAAACTCCATCTTTTTATAATCTGCCATTGTCTTTGGTGCTGAAGTAGTTGGTTGCAAAAATGAAATAATCATCTTGTTTGTAGAATAATCAAAGGTTGTCAGTAGCATATTTTGATTCCCTAGTTTTTTCTTAAGGAATTGAGAAGATATCTCAGTCTTGATCTCCTCATTCTTCTGTTTTATCTTCTTATATTTCTCTTTTATATCTAAATCCTTTTCCTTAGCTATTTTTGAGGAAGAGGCCTCCATATTTTGTGGCTTTTCAATCATTTGAGTATCATCTTTACCTGTTGTTTTCTATTTTTCAATCTCTGCAAGAGTTTCATTGACTATCACTGTAGCTTCATCATTATTTACCTCTATCTCATTTGTATCTTCAATATCAATTACCTTTTCTTTCCCAACTAAACTAAATTTAAGCCTTTTATTATAAATCAGTTTGAATTTAGTTTCTGTAGTGGTTTCTGCTGTGTATGCTCCTTCTTCTCTGCTTATTTTAGCTGAAGTCTCTGGATACTGTACAACTTGAAGGGCTTGTGCTGTAACCATTTTTCCTATTGTCTCTGTATTGGTATCTATATCTATCAGTGTGTTCTCCACCAATTCTGATTGATTGGAAAGCTTCTCAATCTCTGGTTTAAGCTCATGTATGAAGGGTGTTAGTTTACATTTTACCCTTAAATTTCTCAGGATCCCTTGAGGATCATAGTTCCATGGAAAACTTTCTTGAAATTTAAACTCTACTAGTCTCTTTGTGATTTCTTTTTCTGCCTCTCTGTTGTTTATGATGAAAGGACCAACCTGATTCTTTAGCTTGAATTGAGTCTTTTTTCTGGCAATTAAGAAGTTAATAGAGTCAAAATTCAGAATTTGTCTTAAATACTCCAATGCAAAAATTCTCATGTTCATATATTTTGGCAACTTATAAGGTAATAAGTTGGATCCAAAAATTCTTATCTCTGTATGCTTTTCATAAAGAAACCAGTCTCCCATTTTATTTTGTTTTGATAGTTGCAATATTCTTTTCATTTCTTCATTGACTCTAGGCTACTCTGCTTTGTAAAAAAATTTCTTTGTTGGATGCAAGAAAAGGTCTAAAAAATCTGTATAAGTGAAGTTATTGCCCTCTTTCCTAAGCAAGGAAGTCCAAAAGATAATGGACAGAGTCTTTCCCTCTAATTCCATCTTTTGCAATGCAACTGGAAAATTATTAGCTTGGAAGAATAAAAATAAGTGAAACAAGTAGGATGAGTATCTAAAAACCCCTTCAGTGGGTATTTTGGTCAGCTGATGATGAATATTGTCCGCTATGAATTTGGCATAATCAAAAATGATTACTGGAGGTCGGCCTGGAGATAAGGTGGATAGAAATCCTAGAATGGATTCATCAGTGAATCCATCTGTAAAGTATCCCAGTATAAAAGATAGCATTGAGATAATATGTCTAGACCCTTCAAGATATTTGGCAGTATAATAAGGAGGGTTTATTTTAGGAATGTCAACATGGGAAGGCAAAAAATTTTGAAATATCATAAACTTCTTTGGGAAATCCAGGCCTAAGTACAACTGGGTCAAAGCTTCTATAGATAAGGGGACTGATTGAGGATCAAACTGTAATTGAAGAATTTGATTTATTGATTCCACTGTGATGGTAAAAAGGATTTCTCTGTTAGCATTAACAATGGCCCTTTGATCTGGTTCATAATTTTTTTGACATAATCTAACAAGGTCTTGTCTAGGGTGGGTCAATGGAACTATATATTTGGGCAAATGAGTCTCCCAAATAGGCATTTCATCCTTGTCCAAGTATTTATCGTAGCACCAATTATGTATTTCTAAGAGGTTGAATTCTACAATAGGATCAAGAATCTTGTAGACCATATCAGTCAATGGAAGGGTTTCTACAACAACTACAGGTGGCTGGAGGGGATTTACTGACACAGTGGATTAACAGTGAGGACTGGAGTAGATTTAATAGCTTTAGATGTTACAGATTTAGGAGGTTTGGATCCTCCAGGATTGGTTGGTTTAGAACCTCCAGGTTTAGCTGCGATCTGCTTTTTGGTCATTTTGGAATAACTATTGCAAGCTTAAATTTTTTGCAGGAGTTGTTTTTCTTTGTCAGAGGATATAAACTGGGATAAGACAGAAAACGAGGGTTTCCTGAATAGATTGGTCTGCAAAAAAAATGAGTTTTTAAGATATCTGAAGGCTTTAAACCCTTTTCTGTCTTTGAAATTAATCTTCAGAGGTCAAAAATTGAGGAGATTCGCTTCAAAAGTGGTTTTTTCGGACACATAATTTTCTGGGAAAAATTGGCCAGGGTTCAGCCTGTTTTGGGCGTTTTTGGGCAATTTCTCCGGTGAGTTCTTCTAATTAAAAGATTATTTTACTAATGGACAGTTTAGAATTGAATTTTCAGGGTTTTAGTCTGATGAAAAATACCTTAAATCATAGGTATTTGGATGCTTGAAAGGGTTTCAGAGGTTCGAGGCTGAATGTGAGGTCTAGTCCGACTTGCTGGAGTAGAGAATGGCTTTTCCGGTCTTCAAATAGGGAATCTGTAGTCAAATTTGTTTTTCTTTGGGTATAAATCGATAATTTGGGACAAAGGGTTCTCACACAGTTTATCAGAGCTTTTTTTACAGTTTGAAATGCGCAAATAAACATAAAAAATGATATATCAAAGGTTTTAACCTTTGATATGAATCATCATAAAATGCATTAAATGTAGGACTAATCCACTGGCGGGAGCGGTTTGGATTTTCAAAAAAAGCGAAACTGTCAGCAGTTTTCGCGTTGAGCTCAGGGGGTAAGTATTTTTTGTTGAAACGAACGCGATCCTATGAGAGGATGCCACGTTGTAGGAGGTGGAATTGGTAAAACAACCCATTTCGCGTCCGTTTGGGCTTTGGGCAGACGATCAGTTTGTGAGCACGACATCGATCTTGCGCCGTTGGATCTGTGGAAAAGAAGCGAACAATCACAATTTTCTTGGGAAGCTGCGGTCAAAATATGGTGGGACCGGGGTTTAAACCTTTTGTTTTTCAATGGATAAAGGTTTAAGCTATGTGTAAGCGGGGCTTATGTATACGGGATAATATAAGGTTAAAAAGGGGTTAAATGATGGTATTTATATATATAAAAGAGTTTTATATATATGGGCAGAGGCGCATGAGGCGGGGTTATAGGGTTAACTATGGTTTAGCCTATGTAAAGCTTGGGGCTTTACATAGCGGGGACAAGATACACAGGAAAAGTTTAATTTCAATGGAAAATAAACCTTAGTCTTAATCGTGATAGCACCTCGAGTTAAAAGCTGATGTGAAGAAAGGTTGGTAAGTGTATTTCAAAGGCACGAGGGTTGAACCTTTATAAAATACTTAATCTGTCTTTAATACTTAGGATAAAAATGTGTGGGCGGGGCAATGTTTTTGCGTTTCCAAATACATAGGAAATGTGTGGAAAGCCATATTTTCATTATTTATTTTATTATGTAGTTTTTAGACCATTGAAGGGTCTAATAACCATAGGGGGCTGGGTATTTAATTAAAGTTAGTTTTAGACCAAAGGGAGCATTATTTGGGTTTTTAATTTAGCATGTGGATAATATCTTTGGTCTAAAACCTTTATAATAGTGGGTTTTAGGGGGTATTTTAGATAAAGAGAATTATATAGATAGGATAAGGTATTTTTAGGGAATTAATAGCATAAGTTAAAATTTATTATGACAATGGGAGATGGAATATACAAAAATACACTAAATGACTAAGTAGAGTGAATAAACAAAAGCAAAGCTTATTATTTCATCATTTCACCAATTTACTTAGGATAAAGTGTTTTTTGAGAGTTTTTGTATTCTTTATGAATGAAGGAAGTTAATTAAATGAGATTTTAGGTTTCAATAAGTAAGAAGGATTCTTTACTTAAGAAGATGAATTAAATGTATGAATGAGGGATAAATAATGGTAAAGGGGATTTTATCACAAGAATTCAACATTTTCCACTATCCAGTCATCAAGCCTTGGGTCCGGTCCCAACAGAAGTCAGAGAAATGTTCTGAGCCTCTTTAACTGGAAGTATATAATACTGAATATTTACAGGGGAAGGGTAATTAGTGATTTTTGCCTGGTGATGAATATTACATGATTTTTCCCACTTCTTTCTACCTACCCAACATTACTCTAACATTTTTTTCTTCCTTTTAGCAGGTGCATTTAAGCTTGCTACCTTGAAACATTTTATTCTTTTGAAAGCATAAAACTATTTAATTCTACCTTATTTCATCCGAGGGCTCAAATTAAATTGATGAGCTCCTCATTATTCTCTACCTATCTACTGATTAGTTAGGATTAAATTGTCTGACCAATTTTTATTCACTATCTAAAACATGGAGATTGAAAACATGACAAGTCAAGTTTAAACAGTTTAACTTATCATGGATTATGGCATTTATTGACACTCTGCCATAATTATTTGCAAAAAGTAAAAAGTAGTGGCATTTAGACTTGCACACTTTCATGTTTCATTCTCATCTTTTTCTTTTGGGGTATATATATTTTAAGTCATTTGATCTTTATTTTAGGACTTTTACCCTTTTTTTGATTTTTTAAATTTTTTTACTATTTTTTTTTCAAAATATGGGTTTTATTCCTGCGAGAAAGCAAGGTATGTACATATTTTACAAGACTATCATAAGTCAATTCAAAATTATGAATCCTATATTTTATAGGACCTGACACTTCATTATTCATATGATGCTTCTTGAAATCTAGAGAAGATGCATTGGTATATTTTCACTAAATTTGTTGGATAAATCAAACACATTCAAGTTAGTAAGATTTTTGATGTGTTGAAGAATGCATACATACAAGTTATTATAACCGAAAACTAACGATCTCAAGTTTTGAAGATCCATTTTGCTTAAATTCATTAGCCCAAGCTGAGTACACTAAACCAAAGATGTGGGCAATGTCCCATAAATGTTGTTAAAATAAGCAAAGAAAATCACTATAAAACTGTGATTACCAATGCCATTAGGAATTAATCCCTCTCAGCCATTTTCAGATATATATTATATAAAAAGTGAAAACAAACCATTGTTGATCTCAGGAATATTTCTAAAAAAATGTTATGATATGTGTTTAATACATTAAGAGCTTTTAATTGACCTATATATGGAATGCGTCGATTTAACTTGTTTGAGTCTAAACATAAGTCATATAAGGAATGTAGTTTTCCAATACCTATAAAAGATATTCAAGTTTATTTAAATTGGTAATAGTTTTAGGGATGCTAATTGATTTAAATTACCAATAGCTATTTTCAGATAGACCTAACACACAAGTGAAACCAAACGATTGATGATCTCAGGGATACTTGAAAAAAAAAATTGATATTATATATGTTTAATCCATTAACAACTTTTATTATATGGAATGCGTCGAGTTAACTTGTTTGAGTCTAAATATAATTCATATAAGGAATGGAGTTTTCGTATAGTTTTTGGAATTGTACCTACAAAATTTTGTTATATAGTAAAAGATATTCCAGTTTTTTTTATCAATTGGTAATAGTTTCACGGATGTTACTAGTAAACTTATTATCACTCAGGTCTAAGTGAATTAATTGATTTAAATTACCAATAGCTACAGGGATACACCTAGTTAACATGTTTAAATGAAGATGTAATGTGGTTAACTGATTCATATTAAAAATGGATTCAAGTATTCTACTAGTGAATGTTTTGAGAGAGATCTAAGTAAGTCAACTTGGTCAAATTGCCAATGGATTTGACTATGCTCCCTCTGAGGTTAATTCCTGGTATACTCCCTGAGGAGTCATTGAAACCGAGATTCAAATACTATAGATGTTTCAGAAGGCCCAACTCAATTGGAATAGCACAACAAAGCTTATTCTCGCCGAGGTTCAATATTCGTACGTTGGCCGAACTCAGGTGGAATTCTTCTAGTTAAACCATTTGAAGAAAGATCCAAGTAGTGCAATTTATGCAGCAGGTCAAATTTCATTGGAATAGAACAATTAATAAAATTATCCCGCAGTTGAAGAACCCACAAACCCACAATGCCCGGTGGAATTCTTCCTGTCAAACTATACCAAATGGGTTGAGAATGCGTAATAAAGATAGAGTACCAAGAGATCATGAAATGGTACCTTCCACCTTGAGGATAGATAACATCAAAGTCTCTTTTATCGTGAGCGTTCATTGATGATAATATGAATTAACCTTCCTCCACGGTGCGTTCATTAAACTAAAAAATGTTACAAAGTTAAATTAAAAATATTTCATTTCATATCTATAAAATAAGTTTGATTGTGGAATGAGTTAGGTTTTGGGACATGTGATATGGATAAGCCATAGTATTATAACAAAACCTAGTTAGAAATTAATAATATCCATAACAAAGTGAAGATGAATATTCATGAAAAACAAAGTTTTAAATATATTTATATCTATAATAATGATATCTTTTAAAGCACATTTTTATTCAATACATACAAGATAGTAATGGACTTTGATTTATTTAGGAAACCTATATACCCCAAAAAATGGTTGTGGTATATTAGGGGGCATCACCCAATGTTTAGCTCTCTCTCATATTATAAATATAGTGACCACTCCCCCAAACCCCATCCATATTCCTATTCCCAATGCCATCAATGACATTTTATCATCTACATGGCTTAGCCAACCCTCTTTTACATTATTAGTAGCAACAACAACATTATCACATTTTTTAAGTAATCTTTCATTTTCATTGCATGAATCTAAAGGAGAACCCCATAAACAATTATTATTTTGAAATGAAGTTACATTGAAAGTGGAAAATTGTGTCCTTGTTGGGATTCGCCCACAGAGGATGTTTGATGAAACATCCAAAACAGTCAACTCATGTAACTTAGAGAGCTCTTCAGGAATAGGTCCACTCAAGTTGTTATTTGCCAGGTCCAATTGCTCCAAATTAGATATCCTACTAAGTGTTGCAGGTATTCTCCCTTTCAATTGATTTCGTGATAAATTCAACAAGCGCAAGTGACTCATACTTCCTATGCTTGTAGGTATTTCTGTAAGATAATTACAAGACAAATCAAATATGGTGTATCCAAACCATATATATGATAGATTGTACACATATCTTTTGATGACAATTTCCAATTCTGCAGATCCTCCATATACATATGATGCTTCTTGAAATCTAGAGAGTTTCTCAAGATGCATTGGTATTCTTCCTCTAAATTTGTTGTTGGATAAATCCAACACATTCAAGTTAGTAAGATTTGTGATGGGTTGAGGAATGCATCCATGCAAATTATTATAACGAAGCATTAGGAGTCTCAAGTCCCGAAGAAATGTGAAATATGGAGGAAGCTTGCCTGTCAATCCATTTTTGCTTAAATCCAATAGCTTAAGTTGAGTACACTCAACCAACTATGAGGTATCACCCCAGAAATGTTATTAGAATGAGCAAAACTACAATTACCAATACCATTAGGAATTGGTCCCTCCAAACTATTTTCAGATAAACCTCATACAAGAAGTGAAACCAAACAACTAATACTTTCCGGAATATTTCAAAAAAATTGTTATTATATATGTTTAATCCATTAAGAGCTTTTAACTGACCTATGGAATGCGTCCAGCTAATTTGTTGGAGGTTGAATATTTAATAGACGTCGCTAAGGGCAAATCTGCAAGCATGGACAGAAACAATAAAATGAGAAGAAGAAGAGCGTCGTGATCCATTTCTCCCAATCGAACTTCAGCGTCTCTGAAAGCCTGTGAGCGAGTTGTGTGTCTATCTAGAAGAAATTTCATTTCATATTCTTGTTAAGAGGCTGCGTGATGAATACGTTTATGCCTAAGAATTTCAACACTAAACTTACCCGTTTTAATACTCCAATGACTTCTAGAATAAAAGGGACTTCTGGCCGTGTTTGACTGACAAATTACACCGTGACTGGCGACTTTCCGCAGTGCGGGCCACGCCGACCTCTCATAAACGAAATTTCTGTCCAAAGTTTGCCAAAGTTCGCCCCCAAAGTTCATAGGCCAAGTCAAGTCAAATCAAGTTCATACGCCAATACTCCAAGTCAAGCTCATACGAAAAGTCAAGTCAATACTTTTTTTTAATTAATTAATTTAATAAAAAACAAAAAAGAAATAATTCTCAATTTTTGATGAATTATTATTATTATTATGGCTAATATAATCATATAAATTAAATTAAATTGTTGATAAAAGAAGATAGCCATCAAAACATTTCTGTGTTATTCAATTTGTTGACCATTTAATTTATGTAATTTAGAGAATTTATAAAGAGGTAGCAAACACACTCCATAAATTTTGAAATGGAAAAATTATTCAGAAACCTTTGATTTCATTCATTATATTTATGTATATGACAAATAATATTCTGGGATTATTAATTCTAGACCATCCATACATCTTTATTTTTTAAATAATGAGAATTTTGAAAGTTTCATTCCAAAATAGAAGGCACTTAACAACTTAAATATTCTAGATATTTTGTGTATGTTAAATCCTACCATCCACCTAATAATTATTGATAATTAAATTAAAATTTTAGAAACACTATTCCACAATAAACATATATCTATGTAACTAGCAATTATTAATATGCAAAAGTAAATCATTATATAAAAAAAATGTTGAAATGCTTTATTTTTAAGTTTTGTTAATTAAATTAAGAACATTGTAATCATATGAAGACATATATTGATACATTGTTTCGATATTTCATGTGAAAATAATTTTCTATGCAATGCCATAAAAAGTTTATGTTGCAATGCGATGTATCACATGGATGTAAACTTTGTTACAATGTGCTCTTTTAGGTGCATGTAAAATTTATTGTGATGTGTTGTATTGTGGATATGTAAACTTTGTGGTGATGTGGTATATCCCACGATTATAAAATTTGTTGTGACGTGGTGTATCACATACATGAAAACCTTGTTATACTATGATGTATTGTATATATGTAAACTTTGTAGCAATCCATTGTATCGCATGGATGTAACCTTTGTTGCATTATGATATATCACATAAATGTAAATTTTGTGGCGATGAGATGAAGTTGTCCTTAGGAAAAGATAAAAGTTTCACTTAGATTTTTTTGTTTGTTATAATCTAAAAAAGTTTCTATTTGTGTAATATATTGCATTTCTTAAAAGTTTTTCTTCACTACGACAAAGCGCTAAAAATGTCTATGCTCATGAAATTTGGGATTACATTGGAAATGTTTTTTTGTCACGATATGCAGTAACAAACTCAAATCTATTTTTATTATGATAGATCATATTGCATACAAATTTGAAGAATTCTATTTGTGTCATAAATCATACTTCTTCAAATTTTCTTTCACTTGACAAACTTTTTATTAAATTGCACCAAAGCCCTAGTGTACATGGATATTCCTACTTGAATCTATGGTTGGATAAGGCCTTCATTCATATCACATAGGAATCCCCCTCATTGTTTTGCATTTTTTGAAGCTAAAATTTCCCTCATCGCATCATTACAATTTTTTGTCTTCTACCTTCTATCACACTCAAAATGCCTATACTCATGAAACAATGTGTAACATTGAAAGTTTTTTTTGTCATGATATGCATTGTATCACATTCAAATATTTTTTTCATGGTGTGCCAAGTATCTCACAAATATCTATTTTTATTGTGACATATCACATGCATAAAAGTTGTATTTGTGTGATATGTCTATGACTTCTTCAAAGATTCCCTCACGACAAAAAGTCGTCTATTGCATTTCATCAAAGCCCTAGTGGATGTGGATGATTCTTATTGAATCTATGGTCATTTGATGAATCATATGATGCATATAAAAACAAAAGGTTGTTGATAGATATCTTCCTCTATAAGAGGGTACATAGTGCACATGGAAAGTCTAAATAGAATCTATGGTCACATGGAAAGTCCCAATATAATTTATGGTCATCTAAAGAATTTAAAAATGTACAAAAAAATCAAAAGGTTATGGACAATATCCAATTGTATAAAATATGCCTAATACACGTGGATGGTTTAGAATAGGCTAAAGGTAATTAAAAAAATCAATGGTCCTCTCATTGCATTTCCTTTAGGAATAATTCCCTTCTTATCATTCCCAATCCATCTAATAAAACTTGTTCACTTTCTTTCTTCTATCTTTCAATTTTCCCTCCCCTAGACATCACTCCTCCACCCAATTTTATCTTTAGATTCTCATCTACTACTTATTCCCATTCTTTAAACCATCACCTATCCTAAACTCTACATTTCCACAACCCTTTATACTCCTTAAAATGTTTTTTAATGGCCCTTATTTATTCATAATTATTTTCACTCGTTTCTCTATTTAGTGAACCTTTCTCTATTCATCCACCATTTTCAATTATTGAATCTTGCTTAAAATATTATTATTCTCTCCCTATAGCTTGTGTTTCCTTCATAGTACCTTCTTTGATTTTTAATTTCACTAATTCCATCCAAGTCTCCCTCAAGTGCAAGTGTTTACACTATCATGCCTAATTGATTAAAGATAATACAATACTCATCTACCAAGAACATCTTCACCTAGTTTGCAATCTCCTTTACTATCCTTCCATGGGATCCCCTTTTAAATTTTTCCTTTCCTCTTGAGAAAAATCAGTTCAACTCAATTATGAACAAAATAGTGTAGCCTTACATTGTGGTATTGATCCAAAAATCAGCGTTCCTTTCAACTTGTAAATTTCTGTAGCACACCCAAATTCAGGATGTTCCATTAAATCTTTCTTTCCCTTTTTAATGTAGGTTGAAATATGTTCTCCAAATCTCTTCAAACATTTATTCAAATAATAGTAGCATAAAATTTACCCAAAACATTTTATAACTATCATGGTCATCATGCTTCCATGGGCATGGACAATCCAAATTACACTACTTCTTGAAAGGGTCAACTTGCTTGAACCACCAATCATTGTGATAAGAGACACTCTATAGTCGAATATGCAGCAGAAGTTGTAGTGGCACTTTAGATGAAGCATTATATTAAATAATAATAATAATAAAACACAATGTTTGCTTCATATAAAAACAATAAAATGTAATAAAAATAATATATGGATTCAATTCAATTCAATTTGTGATATTGTCATTTTGTTTATAGTAGCAAAATTACAAACAATATTTCAGAATTCATAATATACATATCACATTAAAATAAATTTGAACAATAATAATTCATATTAGTAATCATGATATTTTAGAACTTTCTTTTTAAATTTAATTAATAAACATATAAACCCACCCCTCTCTCTCTCTTTATATATATATATATATATATATATATTCCAAGGATAGAATTTTTGGAATTGGGTACTACCCACTACAAGGAAAAGACCCTCTAGTGGATTTTTTTTGAGGAACCCCCTATAAAAATAGCCTAGATATCCGTTTGTAGCGGAGGTTTCTAGAGGAGGTTGGAGAGTGGAGGTTTTTGCAGATGTTTTTTTTTCGGTGCGTTTCTCATCCTACACCGCACCGGTGCGTTCAACTAGAAAAGCACCGGTGCGTACTACAAATTGGCACACCGAGACACCGTGTTCTCCGTACAAACCCTCCCGGTGTGTCTAAAACTGTAGCACACTGGTGCGCTACACAGATTCAGGCCCGGTGCATCATAAAAACCCACGCTAAACTGAAAAAGCCCCGGTGCGCTTGGAAGAAACTGCCCAATATGCCTCAAAAACCCACGCACCAGAACAGGGTTAAATAAATAAAAATTTACGGCAAAAAAATCCGCATTTTCACTTCTTCAGTGCTCCAGAGTTTTCAAGCACCGATGCAAATTTCCCTTGTGTGAGGCACCCTGCCATTAGTGCTCCCATTGCATGCACTGCTGCCATCCATTTCCCACCATCTCGATTTCGAATTTCGGAAAACGGTGGGCAAATTTAGTTTTGCAAATTCTTTAGCAAATATGCCTCCTCGACGCCCAAATGTACAGGTATTTTAATTTTTTATTCATAATTAAAAATTTTAGCAGATTAGATTTCTAAAAAAACTTAAAATTTACCCTTAAAAAAAAAAAAAATTTCCTGTGCGTTGCACTCAAGCCATTTGGCTTGCACCAGTTCGTAGTGCTGCCTTTAAATTTACAAGTTGCATCGCAACCAGTGCTAACGATATTTGCCGTGCAGTGCGGTACTAAAACGATCGCATTAACTGTCCAAATTTAGGAGGGTGGTGCGCTGATCAAACTATGTACCCCGAGGCAGATATTTTTGTCAACACACTGCCCTCCGGAAACTAGTACATATTCAACGGTGCAGTCATGTAAGCAACCGCACCGTTGACCATGTACTGATGTTAGGAGGGTGGTGCGCTGACTAAAATATACACCCCGGGGCGCATAGTTTGGTCAACGCACTGCCCTCCCAAACTTGTACACAGTCAACGATGTGACCGGTTAAACGACCACACCGTTGACCATTAAATAATGTTTGGTGGTGCGTTGAAGTAATTATCTGCCTGGGATGGATAGTTTCGTCAACGCAACACAAGAGAATGTAAATTTCATGTTGTGCAGTGCGCTGAAAATTTCCAAGCGCACCTAAAAACATATACGCCGATGCCGATTGCATGATTGTTTTTGGCTGATACTGCATTGTCTTTTTTTTTTCAAATTATATATATATATATATATATATATATATATATATATATTTGTAAATACATGTCTCATTTAATAAAAAAAATGTATTTAATATTTGAATCATTTAGCGATGTTAAAGGAGAGAAGAGAGGGAACAATAGGAACATATGGTGGACCAGTATAATGTGGTTCGCCTGTGGGAGGCACGAGAGAGGGAGAGACTTATGTACCCTCACCCTATTACGGAAGCCATCCAAGCGCTCTTAAGGGAGGTAGGTCTCCTCAAGTTCTATGAGGAGGCTACATCCCTGAAGGGCCATAATGGGTTATTGCGACAAATTATCTTCAGGTGGAATTCCCACCGACAGGCTTTTCGGGTTGGTCCTAACCAGTGGTACACGCCCACTGAGGAGGACATGTATTTTATTACTAGCCTATCTAGGAGAGGGAAGGATTTTCCCTCGTTCCCAAAGGTCCCCGTCGACTATGCAGTAGGGATTCAGCTGGTGTATTCCCAGATATACATTAGCGCACATATATTGTCTCCTGCAGATTTTCAGGTTTCCGGTGGTCAGTTACGTATTGCTTCGTTTGGTGGAGGGGAGGTGAGGTGCCTCTCACTACTGTTTTCTACCATTGCATACCATACTAGTGATGGGAAATGCATTATTTTCCTACTTTTATTTTATGTTGATTCTTTATTACAGGCGCCATGACTTGTGAGGTGGTTTACGATTTTTTTTGCGGTAGTTCTGTACAGCTTTAGATAGATGTCATTCTCTGGAACAAGGGAGGGTGAACTTCCCGTTTTCTTCAGAGCTATTTTGTTTATTTTTTGAGAGGTTTCCAGAGACGAGGCCAACTTTTGTTCGGCAGCCTCATAGGTCGATGCTGCACATACAGATGTAGATGTGGGGCTAAATGAGGCCCAAGAGGGACGAGTCTGACTTTTCCATGAGGATATATCATGATGCACTGGAGTTGCTATCCAATTTTGATGATCACGCCTTCGTTCTGGTGTTGATGATCACATATTTCCTGGCTTGCACTCATAGTGTGTGTACCATCAACATCCTTTGCCTGACTCGCCCTTAGTTCCCATCGTGCGGTCATGTCACTTGGTGTTCCAATCGCCCACATGCCATTGGTGCATGCATGAAACCCCGCCTATAGGGGCTTGATTTCCATGCCTTCATGCAGGCATTACTAGGGTGCTTGCCTTTATGCTTGAAATATTTGAATTAAATGATTAACTGGAGAGCCCACACTAAGAAATAAACCTTAAAAATATTTACTATACTTGTGTGAAGCTTTGCTTGTGCAGATCTTTCACTATGCGGAAATCTCTGCACATTTCTTTGAGTTATATGTCGTGCGCACTCAAGTCATGTGATGCGATAGGTGTGGAGCATGGGCACGACATGTTGGATGCATGGGTTGGGTGTTTGGTATATTAGTTGGATGAATTGGACCCATGGGTGTCGTTTAGAGTGCATGACAAAAAGGTGAGGTTCCAAGCCACCCATAGGCGGATTGTGTGCACAAGTAAATGAGAAGCGGGCGAGTTGAAGCGTCGGGTGACACAAATGCATGATGGGTGCCATGATCGAGTCGAGATAAGGGCGCCGACGATATGTGCATGATGGTCATGGGCCAGGTCAGATGTGTGATGACCATGATCAGGCTACATAAGCGGCAATCGACATGACGTGCGGAACAAGAAAGGGTGAGTTTGGTGAAGCATGTGATAGATTGACGTGTGATATACGACGACTTGGGTACCCAGGTGCCCGACGAGGCATTGTCTGTTGGGTACGAGGCATGTAAACTTAAACATTAATTAACACCCGGTGTTTAAAATTTTTAAACAATGTGCGAATATTTTCATGTAAAGCAGTGTGCGAAGCTTTTCGCACAGTGAATGTTCAACACAAGTCTAGAAAATATTTTTAAGGTTTATTTTTTAGCCTGGACCAGGGAGCTAAGTAAGAGAGGACTATTACTTTTACAAATTTCCACATTGGTAATCACATTATTGAAACTATAGATTTAACATTTTATTAAATTCATGAAATTAATCATATTTTTACCAGTTAGTCATTTATTTCAAAGCATGTAAAATTAAGCATTTAGGAACATGTGGCATTTTTTTTTTCTTCTTTTGGAAGGGAATGCATGTAAATTTAAACATTCATTAACACCTAGTGTTTAAATTTTTTAAATAGTGTGCGGAGCTTTCCACAGAGTGAAAGCTCTACATAAGCAAAAAAATGCACAAGTCTAGTAAATGTTTTGAAGGTTTATTTCTTAGCATGGGTTAGGGAGCTAAGTAAGAGACGAATATTACTTTTACAAATTTCCACACTCGTAATGGAATTATTGAAACTATAACTTTAAAGTTTTATTAAATTTATGAAATTATATTTTTAACAACTAACTTAGATAACTATTACATTTACAAATTTCCACACTAATAATGACATTATTGAAACTGTAACTTTAACGTATGATTGAAATCATGAAATTATATTTTTACCAGTTAATCATTTATTTCAAAGCATGTAAGCGTTGATTTTTTTTTTTGAGAGGACAACATGTAAACTAAAGTTTTTAAACAATGTGAAGATATTTGCATGTAAAGCAGTGTACAAAGATTTGCATGTAAAGTAGCGTGTGAAGCTTTGCTTGTGTGGAGATATCCACACAGTGAAAGCTTTGCACAAGCAAAGCTCCATACAAGTCTAGTAAATATTTTTAAGATTTATTTCTTAGCATGGGTTGGGGAACTAAGTAAGAGACGACTGTTAATTTTACAGTCTAATACATGATTTTAAGGTTTATTTCTTATCCGCAAGCTGGGAAGCTAAGTAAGGGATGATTATTATTGAAACTATATTTTTTAAATTTTATTAAACTTATACAAATAAATTTTTCCCTGTTAATCACTTATTTCAAAGCATGTAAAATTAAGCATTTAAGAACAGGTGGCATTGTTTTTTTTCTTTTATTTTGAAAGGAAGACATGTAAGCTAATGTTTTTAAATAGTGTGCGAAGCTTTCACTACAAGGAAAAGACCCTCTAGCGGAGGTTATAAAGGAGGTTTTTAGTGTTATAAAATTGGCCAAAATTTTCAAAAAAACATATGATACCACATTCGTTTTTGGATACGGAGGTTTTGGCGGAGCTTTTAACGGAAATTCATCACAACTAAAAAAACAATGGTCGGCCAGAGGTTATTACAGATGTTTTTTTCATCGGTGCGCTAATCAGGCTTTAACACACCGGTGCGTACCTATACCCAAAGCCCCGAGGCGGTCGAAGGTGAATGCACTGGGCCGTTAAGGTATAAAATAGCACCGGACATATGTTGGTGATACAACGCACGGGGCCGTTCTAATTGGTCTTGGGATTTGAGCGGTGCCCATAGGTCGTATCAAAGTGCCGGTGCGTATACTTATAGAAATGCCCCGATGCACCGTATCACACAATTGCACCGAGATTTATAATTGGTATCAGTATTCGTGTGGTGCAAATATGTCATACAAATGCACCGGTGTGTATCGACACATAAACACCCCGGTGCGTAGTATCACACAAATGCACTGAGATTTATAATTGGTATTGGTATTCGTAAGGTACCTATGGGTCATCCAAATGCACTGGTGCGTATAGACACAAAAACGCCCCGGTGCATAGTATCACACAGACGCACCAAGATCTATAATTGGTATCGGTATTCGTATGGTGCTCATAGGTCGTAAAACGACACCGGTGCGTATATAGACATAAACGCATCGGAGCATCGTACCGCACAAATGCCTCGATATTTTTAATTGGTTTTGGTATTTGTGCGGTGCCCATAGGTCTTAAAAATGCACCGGTGCACTTAAGAATACAAGTGCACCGGTATAAGAATACACGCACCGGTTTTCATTTTGTATTTTTTAGAAACATCGACCTGTGACAGTGCAATTATTGTGATTGTTTTAAATTCATTATTCATCAAAAGTCGACACATCTTATAAAAATATTCATATTAATTAAATTTTTATTAATGGATTTGAATGTGATATTTGGATTAATTTGTTACATCATATCATAATTATTGTATTTTTTTAAAATTCATTATTCATCAAAAGTCGACACATATATATTTTATAAAACTATTCATGTGAATTAAATTTTTATTAGTGCATTTGAGAACGACAATGGAGAATGCAATAGAGACAATAGAGAACACAATAGAATAAATTAAAACATTTTTTATTATATATATATATATGAATAAGACATTCTTTGTCATACAAAATGGGATAGTTATTGGTATCCCTTTATCTTTCAATTGAGACACTATGTCCATTACATTAAAGAAAATGTTTGATTTCACAGACATTTTTCAAAAAATACAATGCCTTTCTTTTATATCCAAACATAGTGATCATCATTCTTCGCTTGAACTGCTGTCACTGCTAGAGCTACTTCCATGACTTGGGTTATTTTCAGAAATGTTTTGTTCACGGTGTTGATTATTTTCTTCTTCTTCACCTTCCATCTAGAAACATAAAAATAAACTGTAATGAGTGTATTTACATTGGTGAGAATAATGAAAATTGCAATATTAAATAATATACATCAATGTAAATCGAAAAGAGATGACGTACCAATGCAACAATTGACTCATAAACTATACACATTCTTTCAAAACCAAGTAACATGCCATATTTCAAGATTTGATCTGTTGGCGCAGTGCCATACTTTATTTCCTGCAAGTTATATACCCAATAACAAATCATATATTCAATATAAAAGATTGATTTTTTCTATTAATTATAGACGGAGCTAAGTAAAACAAGATCGATAGATGCTTACAAATTCCACAATTAAGTTCTGATATGCCAACATATACGCACAACCCATATTTAACCCAATTTCAATCAATTCCTCTGATGGTTCTTCTTTGTATGTTAGCACGCGTTTGAAGACATGCAATGATGATTTTTCTAAAACAACTTAAAAAATACAAAAATGAAATCTAGTTAAGTTGCTATAAGGAAGTAACAATTACTCACAAACTTAGATATCAATCCTTTTCTTCTTTGTTGTCTTGTTTTATGTGGTGAATGGGTTCCATTTTATTTTCTTTTCTACAAGAAAATACTTGAAAATTAATATTTAATGCTAAATTGTTTATTTATTTTACCTAATGATCGAAAAAATCAATGATTACATATTACATTTGAAGCAAGTTGTTGTTGAGATGGCTCCTCTAGCGATGCAATTTTGTCCATTTCTTTGACCATCTCCTTGTACACCTTTTTGGACATTCCTACTGGCATATTTTTGATATCAGCTCGTTCATCTTTTGAGATTTTCATAATCTTCCTGAAAATGTAACATGATAATAAACTATTTAATTTTTATATTGATATATGAAAAGTAAGTATAACAAAAGTGATATTTATAAATAATTCTAGACAAACATCTAAAGGAATATTACTTTTTCATTCCTTATTTTTTGTTGTTGTACGTTTTTGCTATTAAAAGTCTGACATGTCTCATTGACCAATTCTCTGGAAACTCTTCCTGTAATTTACATAAAATTTGGTTCTTGGAATCATTGGATTGGTTTTTGTATTGTAAGTGGGAAGAACGTCTATACATTTATTCCACTAGATCCCTCATACTTTTGTAAAAGTTTTTCCCCCTTTCGTTAACCTCCAACACCACTCCAGATGAGCTAAGAACCAATTCATTTTCATTTGCATGTTCTATTTTTTTATTTTCTTAAAATAACATTCCTTTTCTGAGTTGTTGGTCCCTGTAGAACATTAAACAAATGTGAATTAATAGAATTTTTCACACATGTTATATAATAATTTTAATTATATTATTAATGAAAACTAAAAAAAGAAACTCATATTGGATCGATAGTATTTTTTCATTCACCTGATTCATCATTTTGCAATTTTTCCATCAAGCTTTTACGCTCTTCTGGTCCTAGATCAAAAATAATCTTATCGAGCTTCGTCATTTTGTGGCTCTGCATGATACACAGTAAACAATACATATTAGTTAAACTTACATATAGTTCAAAAATATTTTTTTTGTAAAAAATTTACAAAGAACTTGCCTTTTTTGCTTTTCTTGATGTGTTATCAGTATTTTTGTTACTTGATCTCTTGTCACTCATTTCTTTATCAATATCAAACATGTACCATACCATTCAATAATATATTTATAAATAAATTGTCAAATTTTCATGAAAAAATAAAATCTCAAAAAACCGGTGCACCATTCATGGTTTACGCACCGCCTCCGGTGCGTGTCTCTCTTCCAAACGTACCGCCATAACAGTATAATAGACCGTACGGTGCTCTAAGTCAACGGGGAGCACTAATGTGTTACATGTCAATGACCGCACTGGTTAATCATGATAAAATAATAAAAATTGTCCAGAGTTAGTTTTTTAGCAGAAATCGGTGCCATATTTTACATATGGCACACTGATAAAAAAAAAAAATTATCACAACATTTTGCAGTGCGCTTGTAAAATAAAGAGCCCCGGTGTGCTACGTACTCCAGGCACACCGAAAAAAAAACTGTTTCTTTTTAAATTCATGCCAGAGCCCACATGGATTGGGATTTGACTATGCTAATCGTCTCGTCGATTGGATGTCTTAGGTCTATATTTAGTAATACAAACCCTATAAATCTAAATTGAAAAGCTCTAATTCTGAAATCATAGAAAGAGGAAGAAGAAAATGGAGAAACAAAAATAATGTAAGGTTTGTATCTTTTAAAAGTTTTTTTTTTTTTTTTTTCGAAATAGAACACTCGCGGTGCACCATAATGTAATAGCGCACCGGTTACATATTTTACAAATGGTGCACTGAAAAAATATTTTTTTTTTCTAATTTTTTATCATAGTACTTGTGTGGTGCACTGGGAGAACAAAGCGCACCGGTGCGATATTCCGCACAGGGCGCACCGACAATTTTTTTTTTTTTAACACAAGGGTCGACATGGATTGGGATCAGACTATGCAGGTCCTCCCGTTGGTTGGATGTCTTAGGTTTATATTTAGAAATAAAAACCCTATAAATATAAATTGAAAAGTCCTAATTCTAAAATCACAGAAAGTGGGAGAAGAAAGGGCAGAAACAGAAAGAATGTAGGGTTTGTTTCTAAAATGGTTTTTTTTTTCAAAACAACAAGTGTGTGGTGTGCCATAATGAAATAGTGCACCGGTGCCATATGTTACATATGGCACACTGATAAAAATATTTTTATTTTTTTATTTTTTATCACTGTACTTTGGCAGTGCGCTGCTATAACTGAGCGCACCAATGTGCTATGTTACGCAGAATGCACCAACAAAAAAAAAGTCTGTATTTTTTTAAGATTGACGCAAGGGCCGACATGGATTGGGATCTGACTCTGTAGGTCCTCCTGTTGTTTGGATGTCTTAGGCTTATATTTAGCAATACAAATCCTATAAATATAAATTGAAAAGCCCTAATTCTGAAATCACAGAAAGTGGGAGAAGAAAGGGCAGAAACAAAAATAATGTAGGGTTTGTTTCTAAAATGGTTTTTTTTGCAAAACATCATGTTTGTGGTGCGCAATAATGAAATAGTGCACCAGTGCCATATGTTACATATGGCGCACGGATAAAAACATTTTTTATTTTTTTTATCTTTGTACTTTCACAGTGCGCTGCTATAAGAGAGCGTACCGGTGCGCTCTGTTACGCAAGGCGCACTAATGAAAAAAAACTATATTTTTTTAAGATTGACGCAAGGGAAAACATGGATTGGAATCCGAATATGCAAGTCGTCCCGTGGGTTGGATGTCTTATGAATATAAAAACCCTATAAATCTAAATTGAAAAGAAAGAGGGAGAAGAAAGGGCAGAAACAAAAAGAATCTAGGGTTTTGTTTGTAGAAATGGATTTCTTTTTTATTTTTGTTTCTGAAAGTTGCAGAAAAGGTAAAAAAAAACTGCAGGAAAAAAAAGGTTAAAAAAACAATAAGCTTTGATTTTGTTATTTTACTTCATAAAAAAAAATGACAGAAAAAAGTAAAAAAAAACAATAGACTTTGATTTCTTATTTTACTGCATAAAAAAAAAAAACTGCATAAAAAAGTACGAAAAAATAATAAACATATGCACATCGTTTGAAATTCTATGGTACAGGGTTTGACTAACCAAAGGTTTGGAGTTCTGATTGTCTGAATACCTCTGTTTGAATGTATTTCCCTGCTCCACAATTCTCTCGTGCTCTGTTTGCTCTAGGTATGTATTCTGCAAATCTCTAGCTAAAAAGTTTTGCAAAAATAGTGAAATAATGAAAAGTGTTTAGTATTTAAAGAAATGTTTTATGAAATTAGATTTTCGAAAATATTTTGCCGCCCATTTTTTCAATTTACCACTTTTTTTTTCACTTAAAGAAAATAGGGTTGCATTTTTTTTATTTGTGGTTATTTTTTTACTGGTGCATCCTTTAATTGAACTGCATTGGTGCGTCATTTTATAAAATGGAACCAGTGCGCAAAATAAAAAACTCACCGATGTTGTTATCTGTACATTACACACCGGAATGACATTGAAGTTTGTGCACCAAAATTTATTGTTGTTTTGCTCAAATGCAGGGAGAAAATATCATATATATATATATGGAATCGACAATTCTTCAAAATCGAGCTCATTCCATAATATTTCGCAAAGTCCATCCCGGAGTTCTCCCTATCCATGTGGAGACGTAACACTTACTTCAGATTTGTTTTATTTTTTTACTATCTAATTGAATTTATATATGTTTTTTATCCATGTAGTCAATCACGCACAACTTAATTGAATTTATAATGTATACAAATTTGCAAGTTCATGCAGATTCAGCATCGAGTTCAGATGCAAAAAATATTCAAACTGCTCCAAAACGTCGGAAGTTCTTATCAGGAGCTGCATACCGCAAGGCACATTTGGTAGATGAAAATGGACAGCCGCTTCACTCTGCCAATTGTAACAATATTGCATCTTCTAGCCACAATCCCGAGACAATGATGGTAATTATAATTATAATTGTTTGGTATATATATTGATTAATATGTAATTATTTCAACGTCAAACCAATTTATAATCATGCAATATTGTCAACGTGGTTACTAATTGATATCATATATTTTGTACTAATCATGTTCAATTTTTTTTTTTAATTATTAGGATTTTAGTGATGATGAACGACCTACCTACCATCTTCCATTGCACCCCACGACAATGTCAAATCGAGAGAAGACTGAATTAAGAGAAAAAATCGGAGAGGAATGATACCAAGAATGGTTGAATCAACCACCGATTCAATTCCCGCTACGTCCAGATTCACCAATTAGGAATGACTACAACAATAGTAGTTCTTCACAAGCTGGAAATGGAGGCAATCAAATAGAGGTTGGTATGGATGATTACTTAAGGGATACGACTGCCATGGAGACAATGTTGTTAGATGCATTCCAAAATGATGATCAACTAGGGGATGATGCTCATATCGTTGACACCTTTTTTGAAAGCCTTAAATTTGCTTCCACCACCCCTCTCTTTGGACCCGACGGTTAGTCAAAGTCTACCTAGTTGGGGACAACAATGTTACTGTACAACTTGAAAGCAAAGTTTGGCTTGTCGAATGCATGTTTCTTGGAACTTTTGAGGTAAGTTACCATAAAGTACTCCCCTTATATAAATTTGAAATATAATCAGTACACTGCAATGAACATTACAAATGTTAAATTTTATGAACGTTAATAATTATATCGACATTAATGTACATTTAATATTAATATATTTTTCCATGATCACCAACTATAGGTTATTCAAAGATAAGGTTCTTCCGAGTGATAATGTCTTGCCCGGTAGTTGCGAAGAGGCAAATAAATTGTTGAAAATGTTGGGTGTTGAGTACATATCATATCATGCATGTCCAAATGATTGTATTCTATATAGAGGAGAATATGTAGACAAAGAGATGTGTCCAAAATGTGGGCATGACAGGTATGATAAATCAAAAAAGAAGGGTAAATCACGTACTGGTCCTCCTTTTAAGATATTGAGGCACATGCCTATAATCCCAAGGATTCAAAGGCTCTTTCGTTGCAAATAATTAGCTATGTTGCAGGGATGGCATGCCTCACACAGAAGTGAGTTGGGAGTTATGTGAATCCCAAATGATTCAATAGCCATGAAGCATATAGAGGATACATGGCCCGAAAAATTCAAGAATGAAGTACGAAGTCTACGACTCAACATAGCCATGGATGGCATCAGCCCATATTCCCTCCAGAACACCAACTATTTTGTTTGGCCTGTAGTACTGATCAATAACAATATCCCCCCGTGGTTGTCCATGAAGAATGAACATATTATGTTGGCTCTCATAGTCCTTGGTAGAAGACAAGTGAAGAATATGGATGTCTACTTACAACCATTGGTAGATGAATTGAAGGAATTATGGGATAGGATAAATGTATACGATGTATCAAGACCCATCGTAGCAGAGAGGAGTTTTACGTTGTATGGCATATGTGCTTACATGACACATGATTATCTAGGCTTAGGAGTTTGCTCTGGTAAATTACATCTTTAATTTATTGATTTGTTTATATATAATGTAACAATATTCTTTCACATATTAGTTATTTAATTTTTTGTAATAATATTTGTTATGATCTTCATGATATTCTTTAATGTGCCATGCATATTAATTAATGTATACAAATATAATCTCGCAGGTCTTGTAACAAAAGGGTATTTTGGATGTAAATGTTGTGGACCTTCTCTGAAAGCTAGATGGTCCAAGGACCTACGAAAGCTAGTGTATGATTGCTCCAGGGTATTCCTACCAGAAGAACACCCTTACAGAAGAGCAACATCTGCTTTCAATGGTAAACGAGAGAGAACCCAAAGGCCTCCAATAATGACACCAGTTGAATGGCTTAGAGCATATGAGAGAGAGAAGGAGAAGGAGTTCATAGAAATGTTCGATTCAAATGGGGAGCCTATGTTCGATGATCCATATTTCTTCAACACCTATGTTGAGAAATTTCCCATTGGGATGAAAAGGAAATCTATCTTTTATGACCTCCCATATTGGGAGCATCTTAAGATTTCCCACTTATTAGATCCCATGCATATATTTAAAAATGTTTCATCTTCTTTATGGAGGCACATATCATTGAAACAAAGTGACACATTGGCGGTTAGGAAAGATCTTATTACTTCAAAAACTAAAAATAAATATTGGCCAAGACGATTAGAAAGTACGGGATCAGAGGCAGGCACCAGTCCCTCTAATTCATGGTTTTTCAAAGAAGGTGATGTCCCATGGATTTTAAAAAAAGATGATATATCTTTGGAAAAGGAAGTTATAATGGATGTGAGGGTGCCAACTTCATATGGGTCTTCACTACGATGCTGCTTCACCGTGGATGACCATTTGTCGGGGTTGAAATTGCATGACCATTTGAATCTTCTAAGAGTACGTATAATGTCAAAAGCATGATTTTATTATTTGTTATATTAATAAATTTTATCCCATGCGGGGATCATAAAACATAACTAATTTTGTATATTATTGCATGTGTTTATAACTTTGCAGTGTCATTATCCTTTGTTTGTGCGTGGGTGTGTGAAACATGAATTCCCTCAAGACCTAGGATGTGCCATATCTAAATTATCTGCATTTGTACGTTGGATCACGTCAAAGGATATTCATGTGGCTAGCATTCCACGGTGGCGTCAAGAGATAGTTGAGATTGTTTGTATGTTTGAGAAGGAACTGCCGACGAGTTTCATGGACTTACAGGTTCATCTTCTAATCCACCTGGTAGATGAGGTTGAATTAGTTGGGGTTGTTTCTTGTCGTTGGATGTTCTTCTTAGAGAGGTACATGAAGAAATTGAAAGGTTTTGTTCGACAAAGGGCAAAACCCGAGGGGTCTATGGCAGAGGGGTATGTATTGTATGAGTCTTTCTAATATGCCAGTGAGTACATCAAGCAGATCGAAAACAGACCAGGTGTGGTGATTTGGGATGATGAAATGGATGAAGACAAAAGAGAAGGAGAGTTGCTCCAAACGAGTGGAAAAAAGCGCTTGATAAAGAGTAAGCGACTTATAATTTTTCAAATTTACAAAAAGTAATTAATATTCATGTTGAAATTCGATATAATGTATATTTTGATCTCTAAGTACTATATAATGTTGGTTTGATTTCATCAACGAATGCAAAAATTGAAGCAATCAATAAATTCATTCTTTACAATTCTGAAGCGACACAACCGTGGGTCGCATTGTACGAACAAAACAGGATGACATGGGATAGTGACAGGAAAGAATTCAGACGGTTGAATGGTAGAAGTGTGCCTTATCCCGATCATTTAAAATAAAATATGCCCTAACAGTTGGGTTGCTGACCAAGTCAGAGAGAAATACGGTGCTACCGGTTGTTACCCGCGTGCTGAAGAGGATGCGCTAAACATAGGGATTGGGTACAGCAACTCGGTAATAATCTTTTTAATTTATATGTAAATTTGAAACTTATATTAAGAAATCTACATTTCATATTTTAAATACTGTTGGATTATTATTTATAAGACACATGACACTATGATTTTTTTAACTTTTTTATAATAGGTGCATTTGTTCCCATCTATGTGGGCATATGGACACCATTTTCGCATAGAAAATGTCGATGCTGGAAACATCACACAAGACTGTGGAGTGGAAGTCGAGTTCGATCAATCTAGTCGATCTAGCCACTGTGATCAAAACCTAGTACGAGGGACGTTAGGTTACATCGGAAAGATACAAGAGATCATTGAAGTGGATTTTTCTTCTTTCCAATGTGTTATTTTTAGGTGCAAGTGGTGGGACACCTTTGATCGGAATAATGTAAAGGAAGATCGCGATAGTAGGCTGATATGTATCAACTCTAGAAATATGTGGGATGAAGCTAAAGAGCCCTATGTTTTCCCTAAACACTGCAACCAGGCGTTTTTCTACCCAAATGTGTTGGATAGGGATTGGTGGTTCGTATTGACACATGACCCTAGATCAAACATATTTTTGAGAATAATAGTGTTATCATGCCATGCGAGCTAGAAGATAATGAGGGTGATCATGAGAACCGAGAGTGATATGGTACAATATGTGTTATTTCATCAATATTTATACTTTTTAAGATGAGTTTTTTGAAATATTAATGTAATATGTATTTTGAATTAATTGGTAATTTTCATTGTGTTAATGTTAAAATCAATAATTCACTTGATAATTTGGTATTATGTACTTGATCTCAAAAACAATGGCGTATTGTATAAATTAATTCTTTTTTTGTATCTAAGATCATAATAAAATAATGATAATTCTAATTAAGTACAGGAATTTATTTGCATTATTTTCTAAATTTCCTTATGTTACAATAAATCATATTATTCTATATTTATTATTTTACAATTATTTAAAATTTACAAATTTAAAAATTTAAAAATTTTAATAAATTCATTTCACATTAATACAATTAAAATTTTACAAATATTTTACATACAATTACAATTATAATTAGAATTAGAATTACAATTACAATTACAATTTTACAATTTCACGTACAATTACAATTACAATTACAATTTTATAATTTTACATATATACAATTACAATTTTACAAATTAAAAAATTACAATTACAATTACAATTTTACAATTTTAAAAATTACAATTACAATTACAATTTTAGAAATTCACATATATACCATTACAATTACAATTTTAGAATTTTAAATACAATTAGAAATACAAATGTTACAAATTTACAATATCATGATCATTTGGTATTAAATTAATTAATAAACATCACGTTCATGATAACCATCATACAAACATCATATTTGACTAAAAAACACATTCAAAATCGCTAATTGCATCATCGTGATCATGATCATCTAACAAAACACAATTAACATTATATATTAACATCATCAGTACAACACAAACATCAAATATACATCTCATGTCAAATATACATCTCATGCTATCACATATACATCATGATGATCACCAACATGTAAATTAAGTACAAGTTTGCAACATGAACATAAAATACATGGACCATAATATATATATATATATATATATATATATATATATATAAGCGAATAATGTTAAAATTATACAATACATAATATAAATATCATGGATTAGATTTGGTGGTAGTACAACATCAATATCGGTACTAGTGGCGGGTACGGTCCCGACCTCATCTCCATGATGACTATTGGTGAGCGCGCTGACACGAGCGTGAATGATCATTAGATGATGGTACGCGCGCCTCGCGGTATTTGTCCATAGAAATTTAAATAAAACAGTAATATTACCTATATCATCTAGCAGCTCATCATCTATGAAGAGGATGTTGGCACACCCTCGCCAATCCAAACCTGCATAAGGACAGGGGACCAAAATGAAGGGATGCTCATCAACACTGGCTAGCAACCTCTGTGCATCATTTGATATCCTCACTAGAAAAAGAGTCTCCTCCCTCTTGGGCATCATCTACCCCCACATGTGCATATGTGCCTCAGTAATCGGCCTACGAGGCTGTCGAATAAAATAAAGTCTCGTCTCTGGAAACCTCTCAAAAAATAAACAAAAAATCTCTAAAGAAAAAGGGAAGTTGACCCTCCCTTGTGTAGGAGCACGACATCTATCTAATGATGTACAGAACTGCGGTAAAAAAATGGCAGACCACCTGAAAAGTCGTGGCTGCTGTAGTAAAGAATCAACATAATATAAAAGTTGGAAACTAATATGTTGCCCGTCACTGGTGTTGTGCAAAATGGTCGAAATGATAAGTGCGAAACACTGGACCTCCTCATGACCAAATGCACCAATAAGTAACTGCCCTCTAGCGACCTGAAAATCTGCAGGAGATACTAAAGGTTCTCCAATGTATCTCTAGGAGTAAACTAACTGACTCCCTACCACACAACCAGTTGGAACCTTGAGGAACAAGGGAAAATCCACCCCTCTCCTCGATAGCCCTGTAATAAAATATACATCCTCCTCAATGGCCATGTACCACTAGTTGATACCAACCCGGAAAGCCTGTCGTTGGGCATTCCACCTTCGGATAAGATGTCTCAAAAACAAACTATGGGACTTTAAGGAAGTAGCCTCCTCATAGAAATTGAGGAGACCTACCTGCCTAAGGAGCCCCTGCATTGATGTTGTAATAGGGTGAGGGTATGCATCTCTCTCCCTCTCTCTTTCCTCCCACAGGCGAACCATGTTATATTGTTCTGCCTATTGTTGTTTTTGTTGCCCGTCTTCTCTCATTTCACGTCTCTGAATGATTGACATATTAAACACAATATTTTTATTAAATGACACATGTATTTACAAATATACGTATATAAATATTTTTTGTAAAATAAATAAAACAAGAGTCGGTGCGCTAAAAACACAGTCACGCACGAGAACCAGTGCGTCTATCCACAAAGCACACTGGATACAGTGCACCTAAGGATATCAACTGCACCAAGAGCGGTGCTCCATAAAAATTTTTTAGCACACCATGCACTATGTGCGCTGTCAGGAGGCCGGTGAACTGACTTCACTATATGCCACGGGGCTTATAGCTAAGTCAGCACACCGCCCTCTTTCCACCGTACATAGTCGTCGGTGCGGTATTTTAAGAGGCGGCACTGTTGACCTAGGCCAAATACGGTAAGCAGTGTGCTGACAAAAATGCCCATCCCGAGGCGGTTATTTCAGTCAACGCACTGCATCACCACTATTCAACTAGGTCAACGATGCGGCCAGGCAGTCGACCGCACCGCTCATTTTAAAGAAATTTAAAGAACATAGTGCGCCTTTGGTATCCGCCCCAGAATTGGTGCGGATACCCTTAGCACCGGTTTACCATCCCAAACTGTTGACAATGTCGAATTGCAATTCTGGTGCACTGATAACATTACGCGCCCTTGGGAAGTGAATTTCGTCAACGCACCGAGTTACCGCGTTATACCATTGTCAACAGTGCGGCCTGGTAACCGACCGCACCGCACTTTTTAAAATTTTTTAAAATAACATGGTGCGTCACACGGTACCATGCTGGAACCGATGCGGTGTGGCCTATAAATTTACAGGTAGCACTGCAAACAGGTGCGAGCTGAATGGCTCGAGTGCACCGCGTGACAATTTTTTTTTTTTAATGGTTAATTTTAAGGTTTTTCAAATTCTAATCCGCTAAAAGGTTTAATTATGGAAAAACAAGAAAAATATTTGTACATTTACCCGTCGAGGAGGCATATTGGTTGTACAATTTGCAAAAAAAAAAAAATTCCACTGTTTTATAAAATTCAAGATGGAGATTGGTGGCAATGCACAGCAGAAGTACATGCAATAAGTACAATGGGAGCACGGATGTCAGTGCGGCTCAAACAAGGATAACTTTCACCGGTGCTTGAGAGCTTTGTAGCACTGAAAAAAGTGAAAAATGCGGTTTTTTGGCCATAATTTTTTTTTTATTTAACCATGTTCCGCTACATGGGGTTTTTACTGGCGTACCGGTGCATTTGCACTATGCAGCCCTGGGCGGTTTCTGTTTTTGCGCACATTTAGGAGGCATCGGGGCAGCGTAGAGGTAACTCACTGGTGCTCTACAATAATAAGACGCACCAGGCACGCTATCCGGTGAACCAATGATTTGTGCGGTTTTTTGGCTGTAATTTTATTTTTTAAGCCTTTTCTGGTGTGTAGAATTAATGGGGACCCGATGCATCCCGTTATTCCGCACCGAGTGGTTTCTGTTCCGTGCAATTTTTATGAGACACCGAGGCAGCTTACAGGTAATGCACCAGTGCTCTATAGTAATAAGACGCACCGAGAACGTTGTCTGGTGAACTAATGATTTGTGCAGTTTTTTGGCCGTAATTTTTTTTTTTTTAACCCTTTTCCGGTGCGCAAAATTAATGGGCCCCGATGCATTTTTTTCATTGCGCCCAGGTAGGTTTCTGTTCCGCGTGATTTTTATGAGACACCGGTGCTGACAAGTAGACACGCACTAGTGTTGTTCCGTAATGAAAGGCACTGGGCGGGTGTGTATGGAGCGCACGGTCTCCGGTGTGCCAATGTTTTATGCGGTTTTTTTGCATAATTTTTCTTATTTAACCATCTACTGGTGCGCGCGTTTTATGGGTGCCCCAGTGCATTTGATTTGTTCCTTACCGGCAGTATCTGTTTTCGCACACATTTTAGGAAGAACTGGTGCGGTAGACATGTAAGGACCCGTGCTGTACAGGAATATGACGCACCGAAGGAGGGTGTTAGGAGCGCACGATTCCCAGTGTGCCTATATTTTGTTCAGTTTTTTTTCCATAATTTTTTATTTATTTAACCCGTCTTTGAGGTGCGCGAGGATTTCGGGGGTGGCCAGTGTGTTGGCGACTCGGTGCATTTTACGGAGCCTTTGGGCGGTGTCGATTTCCATGTGCATTTTTTATGAGGTGTCGATTGCAAAAGTTATGTAAAGTAACTATGCTCTACGAATTAAAATGCACGGGCGGGTGTGTACGGGCGCACGGAGTGTCGGTGTGCAGTTTTAACCACCTGCAGGTGCTATGTCCTCTTGAATGCCTTTGGTGCATTTTACGGTGATAAAACCTTTGGACGAAATACATCATAACAACCTTTGCCTTGAAACCTCAGATCTAGGAACCTCAGCTAGAAATGGATGTCTAGGGTATTTTTATAAGGGGTTCCTCAAAAACATACGCTGAAGGGTCTTTTCCTTGTAGTGTTTGCATGTAAAGTAGTGTGATGAGATTTCGATATAGTGAAAGGCCCACACAAGTCTAGTAAATAATTTTAAAGTTTATTTCTTATTATGGGATGGGGAGCTAGGTAAGAGAAGACTATTACTTTTACAAATTTCTATAGCCGTAATGACATTATTGAAACTATTACTTTAAAATTTTATTAAATTCATGAAATTAATCATATTTTTACGAGTCAATCGTTTATTTCAAAACATGTTTATTCAGATTCGTAGTTGATTTTGTTTTACCTATTTTTATTACTATTAAGTAATTTTTTTTATTAAAGCTCTAAACAAGCAAAGCTCTGCACAAGTCTAATAAATGTTTTTAATTGTTTTTAAGGTTTATTTATTATCATGAGCTGAGGAGCTAAGTAAGAGATGACTATTACTTTTACAAATTTCCGCATTGGTGGTGGAATTATTGAAGCTATAACTTTAACATTTTATTAAATTCATGAAATTATATGTTTACTAGTTAATCATTTATTTATAAGCATGTAAAAGTAATAATTTAGGAACATGTGGCATTGAATTTTGTTTTTCTATTTTTTTGAATGGAAGGATGTAAACTAAAGTTTTTAAATAGTGTGCAGAACTTTCTATATAATTAAAGTTGCGCACAAGTCTAGTAAATATTTGTAAGGTTTTTTTCTTAGCATCAGTTGGGAAGATAAGCAAGAAACGTCTCTTACTTTTACAAATTTCCACATTGGTAATGGAATTATTGAAACTATAGCTTTAGAGTTTTATTAAATTCGTGAATTAATCATATTTTAACCATTTAATCATTTATTTCAAAGCACATTTACTTGGATTGGTAATTGATGTTGTTTTACCTGTTTTTATTACTAAGTAAGATTTTTTTATTAAAGCTTTGCACAAGCAAAACTTTGCACAAGTATAGTAAATAATTTAATATATTGGTATATAATTTATTTATGAGATGATGAAGTTCCATGTGAACAAAAAATGAGAGAACTGAGGAGGTTTTTGGATTATTGATTTTTTATTATTGGAGTTGTTAAATGTTTTGGTTCAACTTTTTTTAAATTGTCATGGCACTCAAAATAACAAGTTTAAGTCCTAAAAATATGATTTATTTCATGATTTTAATAAAATGTTAGAGTTATAGTTTCAATAATGTCATTACTAGTAGGATATACAATGTGGAAATTTTTAAAAGTAATAATCATCTTCATACAAGGAAATTATATTAATTGGAGATTTGTTTGTCCCCACCCCTATTTAAAGGATATGCAACTGCATCAGTTCTCGCATCACTGGGCAGAGTAATACCATAACAATGTTAGTGTCAAAGCACTCACCGACGAAATGACTACTAAAAAATTTGGTTTTTTCTTAATCAATTGTCAGGAACTAACAAATACCAAAAGTAAAATGCTTTCCACCAGGAGAATTATGTCCAATTATAGGTCACTAAGCCAATAAAAAATTATATATATATATTTTTTGAATTTATATGAAAATATAAATTTTAAGCATTTTCCTAAAAATTTGGTTAGAATTGCAAACACAACAAAATAATGCAAAGTCAACGCACTTTGTCTGCGAGGAGAATGCTATAGTCCCTAGCGAGGCAAAGACTAATAAAAACTTTGCATAACAATATTTTTTTTCCCAACCAAAACTGATGTAAAAGGTAATGGTTACTCATTGAAATGATGTTTTCCCGTTGAGAGGGAATATGGACTACTAACACAGATTACTAAACATTCTAAACTAAAATTATTGTAAGATATGGCCTTAATTTTCAACAGATGATAAGGGGAAGTGCAACCTCTTTTTTAAAGTTATTTGTCCATGTTTTTGGTAGGAAATTATCATTATTTATTTTCAATTAGTTATAAATTTATCCATTTAAGATATACAATCTCAATAAAGTGGGAAAGATTTATTTTCTTTTCAGTTGATTTTAAAATATGGATGTGATATTTTATTTAACAATATCTTTACTACAAGATATGATAATAAACTTTTATATAGTTTTGTAAGGGCATCTAAAAAATTGTTATTATTATTATTTAATTATCTCCCTTACTATTCTGTCAATGCTTGGCTAAACAGATGAATGTCACTATCTTATAATTATCAAAGAGTATTCTTTATGATTCAAGGCACTCTTTAATCCTTATTTCATTCTACAACATGTTGATGTGGTCCACATTGGACCTTAATGGCCCATTTTTGTTTATCAGGTGAAATTTATAAGGGAAGAGAAATGATTTGATGTTGAAATTGCAAAGAGATTGTTGGTGAATAGATGATAATGAGGCCATGAAGAGCTCCTCTGAATGAAGTTTAGCCTAGTAAAATAAATATCATTCACAAGTCGACATTTTAGGAGAAAAAGTAGCTATTAGCTTCTATTTTGTTTTGAGGATACTGGGAGGTGTGTTTTGGTGGTGTACATGTAGTGTGCCTCAAAACACTTGGTATGGATGTACTCGTAGGAGTAATAGCTTTTTCCTTTGGAGGATCCCTTCATGCTATCATGATCAAATAGGAATCTCATGCCTCTAGAGAAACACTTCAAGTTGCCATGATCAAAGAGGTAATGTGGACTTTACTCACAAGGTTTATGGATTAAAGTTTATGTTGGTTCCTACTCTTAGATAATCAAAGAAAGTTTAGTTTTGATCATTTATTTTGGGTGAATGTACTAGATGTAGATTAGTTAGCATGGGGAATTAGATGTTGATTAGTTAACATAGGGAATTAATGGGCCGTTTTTGTTTCCTAGGTGAATATTTTTGTGGGAGAGAAAGGATTTGTCATGAGATTATAGATATAATTGGTTAATGGATGAAAAATAATCCATGAATATCCTAAGGAAAGTGGGAGGTGGATTTTGGTATGGTGCATGTAGTGTTGTGAAATTCAGGTTAGCAAGGGATGTTAAAAAGATAAGATATTGGGTTGATGCATTAATTCATAATTAATTATAGTAGAAAGAGCTTGTATTGTTGGAGCCCTTCATGTTGTTGGAATCAAGTAGGTATATAACATACACAAGGGCCTTTTCCCTCTCTTAGAGGCCTTCGAGAACAAGGTTTATGTTGTTTCCTAGTCTTAAATACATTGAGGCATGTTTGGATTTTATCTTGTTTAAGGCGAAAGCTATTTTTTTTAGGTGAATGATTGCTCCAAGTTGGGGAGATTATTGTGAAAATTCTAGTAGGCTCCACCATGGAAATAATTCTAATTCTCTTTTTTCATCCAACATATTAGGGTTCTTTCTATCTTTCATGACCATATTCAAGCTACAATACTAAGCATTGTTGTGCAAAGTGTAATGATAACCCATGCCAACCAAAAGAAAAAAACAACTAGACTTTCTCTTATCCATTATATGTATTTTCCAAAGGGATTTTAAACACTCACACACATATATAACCTTTTAAAGATGATGGAAATTTTTGGCTTCAGTACAAGTTTTGACTCCACTCCCACCTTGCTAGCTTGTCGATCATTCAAAACCAGCATGAATTTGAACACTAGGAAAGAATGGATTCCAAAGTATATGAATCATGCAATTATTTCAACCTTGGTTTTGGGTGATGAAGCATCCGAAAATGACATCACTTTTAGATGAACAAGAAAAATTTAACTACATCATATCATATGGAGCAGAAAAAATATTATGGAAATAAAATAAGCATATTTGTGTAAATTTACAATAGAATAAGATGGATGATTTTATATTTCATGGTGAAGGTATGGTCTCACCCTTCTCTTCATATTTTCCCATGCCTTCACCATTTTGAATTTTTTTTCAATTAGAGGTTAAAGAGAAGTTCATTGCGTCGAGCGGTGCTCTCCAGCCGAATATGGAAGAGATGTTGTCATGTCTTATCTTGTAATGTTATATAAACATTTTGACTTGATTAAATTACACACAAAAGAAAAAAATTTACAATTATTAATTAAAACATGTTGACTAAGACAAATTACATAAAAATGAATTAAATTTAAATTAAATAATAAAAAAAAGTAAAATAAAATAAATAATTATAATTAATAATTAGACCGGCCTAGATCCATCTTACCTCAAATCCATTTTCACTCTAAAAGAAGTTTTCACTTCAAGATATTTGATCCCTCTCGACACGGTAGATCCATAATTAAGGTAGATCTAAGTTTATTATAAACAAATATCAGATAAATTAAAAAAACTAAAATATGCGATAAATTTCAATACCAAAAATTATCACTAAATAAGTTTGATGTAGTTGCAGTTCATGTTTCATTTTAATTGAAAGAATAATTAGTACAACTTTATATTAAGAAATACAGTTATTTAAAGTGGATTTTTTATTTTTTAACCATTAAATATATATGATGTATGTTATATTTGGAAGATGATTGTGGTGATTGTGGTATATATATATATATATATATATATATATATATATAATTAATTAATTAAGTTAATGTTTATAGTTCAAAGCTGTTTAACAACAAGACTCAAAATTATTACAACAATATACTCAATATGATGTCAATGCATTATTTGAGCATGAGTGAGGCGGATAACAATTACTCCTCCCAACCATAAAATCAAAAATAACTAACAATATACAATATTATATAAAATAAATACACATAAATTTATATACACAATGACAATTGTGAATGCCCCTTTATAATTGTAAATTGTAGCAAGATATATAAAAAACAACGATTTTAAATATATTTACATATGTAAGACAAATATTTTAAAAAATGTAGTGTTATTCAATATATACAAGATAGTTATGGACTTTTGTTATTTAGGAAATTGATATACCCAAAAAATAGTTGTGGTATATTTGGGGGCATTACACAATGCTTATCTCTCTCCCATGTTATAAATATAGTGAACACTCCCCCAAACCCAATCCCTATTCCTACTCCCAATGCCATCTATGACATGTTTTCATCTACATGAATTAGCCAACTCTTTTACATTATTATTAGTAGCAGCAACATTATCAACCTTTTTAGGTGGTCTTTCATTTTGATTGCATGAATCTAAAAGAAAACCCCATAAACACTTATTATTATGAAATGAAGTTACATTGAAAGTGGAAAATTGTGTCCTTGTTGGGATTCTCTCATAGAGGATGTTTGATATAAAGTCCAAAATGCTCAATTCATGTAACTCAAAGAGCTCTTCAGGAATAGGTCCACTTAAGTTGTTATTTTCTAGATCCAATTACTATAGATTAGATATAGGACTAAGAGTTGTAGGTATTCTCCCTTCCAATTGATTTCGATATAAATTCAACAACCTCAAGTGGCTCAAAATTCCTATGCTTACGGGGATTTCTCTTGTAAGATTATTACAAGACAAGTTAAATATAGTGTATCCAGACCATATATATGTTAAATTTTACACTTATCTCTTCATGGCAATTTCCAA
Organism: Pinus albicaulis; assembly: GCA_034641835.2. Taxonomy (NCBI): domain Eukaryota; kingdom Viridiplantae; phylum Streptophyta; class Pinopsida; order Pinales; family Pinaceae; genus Pinus; species Pinus albicaulis. The sequence continues at coordinate 278,618,856 of CM076570.1, read as the reverse complement.
TTCTACAGATCCTCCATATTCATATGATGCCTCTTGAAATCTAGAGAAGATACATTGTTATATTTCTACTAAATTTGTTGTTGGATAAATCCAATACATTCAAGTTAGTAAGCTTTTTGATGTGTTGAGGAATGCCACCATGCAAGTTATTATAACCAAGCACTAACAATCTCAAGTTTTGAAGATCCATTTTTGCTTAAATCTAGTAGCCCAAGTTGAGTACACTCAACCAAAGATGTGGGCAATGTCATATAAATGTTGTTAGAACGAGCAAAGAAAATCACCGTAAAACCATGATTACCAATGCCATTAGAAATTGGTCCCTCCAAGCCATTCTCATATTTATCTAATACAAGAAGTGAAAACAAACCATTGATGATCTCAGGGATATTTCCAAAAAAAAATTATTATATATGTTTAATACATTAAGAGCTTTTCATTGAACTATATTATATGGAATGCATCGAGTTAACTTATTTGAGTCTAAACATAAGTCATATAAGGAATGGATTTTCCTATACCTATAAAAGATATTCAAGTTTATTTAAATTGGTAATAGTTTTAGGGATGTTACGAGTAAACCTATTATCACTCGGGTCCAAGTGAATTAATTGATTTAATGATCCGGATTTATGTAGGAACGCAACGAATACAAAAATAACCATAAACATAGAGATGCAGCGGAAATAATGCTTCGTTCAAATGACATAAATATGGTTACAGACATAATAGAAATAAAATAGCTAGGGTGTTGGTAGTGAATCTTTGAGAAGAGATGTGATAGCTACCGACCTATGAACTATGTTACAGTTAGGCTCGAGGGCCTATTTATTATTGAGAAACAATTGAAAACTTGAAACGCCCAAAAACCTAACCCTAGGAGTTGAAGCACCAAAACTGTGGGCCCCGTTTGGGTAAATTGGTGTTTCAACTTCCCAGGGACGTAACTTGGCATACTATCTATGTTTGACGCACATAATGCATCATTAGAAAGAACTATCCGAGGACTACAACTTTCGCCACAAATATAATTATAGAACGAAATGATATAGAATGGTATTTGCTAGAGACGTGATGCCCAAAAAACATCGTTTAGGGCCTCAAAACGGCTCTGGAAGTTCAGGACCCGAAAAACTGCTAAAAATAGTAAGTTTTGTTGCAACTTGAAAATTGAAAGAACTGAAGATGGGGGTTCAAATGGAATAGGTGGGTGGCCACCAATATCCACCTGGATCATTTAAATTACCAATAGCTATTTTCAGATAGATCTAACACAAAAATGAAACCAAATCATTGATGCTCTAAGGGATACTTCCAAAAAAAATGTGATTATATATGTTTAATCCATTAAGAGCTTTTAACTCACCTATATTATATGGAATGTGTCTAGTTAACTTGTTTGAGTCTAAATATAAGTCATATAAGGAATGGAGTTTTCCAATATCTTTTGGAATTGTACCTATAAAATTGTTATTAGACAGTAAAATATATTCAAGTTTTTCTTTTTCTTTTTCTTTTTCTTCTTTAGTTGGTAATAGTTTCAGGGATGTTACTAGTAAACCTATTATCACTCAGGTCTAAGTGAATTAATTGATTTAAATTACCAATATCTACAGGGATACACCCAGTTAACATGTTTAAATGAAGATGTAATGTGGTTAACTCACTCTTATTTAAAATGGCTTCAAGTATTCTACTAGTGAATGTTTTGAGAGAGATCTAAGTAAGTCAACTTGGTCAAATTTCCAATGGATTTGACTATGCTCCCTTTGAGGTTAATTCCTGGTATACACCATTTTCATTGAAACCAAGATTCAAATACTATAGATGTTGTAGAAGGCCCAACTCCATTAGAATAGCACTGCAAAGCTTATTCTTGCTGAGGTTCAATATTTGTAAGTTGGCCGAACTCGGGTGGAATTCTTCTAGTTAAACCATTTGAAGAAAGATTCAAGTTGTGCAATTTATGCAACACGTCGAATTCCACTGGAATAGAACCATTAATAAAATTATCCCGCACTTGAAGAACCCACAATGCCCGATGGAATTCTTCCTATCAAACTATTACCAAAAGGGTCAAGAGTGCATAATAAAGATAGATTACCAAGATTTTTTCTTTTAGATTTAATTAAAAGATGTTACAAATTTAAATAAAAAATATTTCATTTCATATCTATAAAATATTTTTGATATTGAAATGAGTTATGTTTTGGGGCATGTGGTATGGATAAGCCATGGTATTATAACAAAGCCTATTTAGAAGTTAATAATATCCATAGCAAAATGAGGGTGAATATCCATGAAAAACAAAATTTTAAATATATTTATATCTATAACAATGATATCTTTTAAAACACATTCTTATTCAATACATACAAGATAGTAATGGACTCTGAATTATTTAGGAAACCTGTATACCCCAAAAAATGGTTGTGGTATATTTGGGGGCATCACCCAATGTTTAGCTCTCTCCCATGTTATAAAGATAGTGACCACTCCCCCAAACCCAATCCCTATTCCTATTCCCAATGCCATCAATGACATTTTATCATCTACATGGCTTAGCCAACCCTCTTTTACATTATTAGTAGCAACAACAACATCATCACCTTTTTTAAGTGGTCTTTCATTTTCATTGCATGAATCTAAAGGACAACCCCATAAACACTTATTCTTTTGAAATGAAGTTACATTGAAAGTGGAAAATTGTGTCCCTGTTGGGATTTGCCCACAGAGGATGTTTGATGAAACGTCCAAAACGCTCAACTCATGTAACTTAGAGAGCTCTTCAGGAATAGGTCCACTCAAGTAGTTATTTGCCAGGTCCAATTGCTCCAAATTAGATATCCTACTAAGTGTTGCAGGTATTCTCCCTTCCAATTGATTTCGTGATAAATTCAACAAGTGCAAGTGACTCATGCTTCCTATGCTTGCAGGTATTTCTCCTGTAAGATAATTACAAGACAAATCAAATATGGTGTATCCAGACCATATATATGATAGATTGTACACATATCTTTTGATGACAATTTCCAATTCTGCAGATCCTCCATATACATATGATGCTTCTTGAAATCCAGTGAGTTTCTCAAGATGCATTGGTATTCTTCCACTAAATTTGTTGTTGGATAAATCCAACACATTCAAGTTAGTAAGATTTGTGATGTGTTGAGGAATGCATCCATGCAAATTATTATAACCAAGCATTAGGAGTCTCAAGTCCTGAAGAAATGTGAAATATGGAGGAAGCTTGCCTGTCAATCCATTTTTGCTTAAATCCAATAACTTAAGCTGGGTACACTCAACCAACGATGCCGGTATCACCCCAGAAATGTTATTAGAATGAGCAGAGAAAATTAACATAAAACTACAATTACCAATACCATTAGGAATTGGTCCCTCCAAACTATTTTCAGATAAGTCTAATACAAGAAGTGAAACCAAACCACTAATACTTTCGGGAATATTTTCCAAAGAAATTGTTATTATATATGTTTAATCCATTAAGAGCTTTTAACTGACCTATATTATATGGAATGCATCCAGTTAATTTGTTTGAGTCCAAATATAAGTCATACAAGGAATGGAGTTTTCCTATAGCTTTTGGAATGTTCCCTATAAAATTGTTATTAGAAAGTAAAAGATATTCAAGTTTATTTAAATCAGTAATATTTTCAGGGATGATCCCTGTGAACCTATTATCACTTAAATCTAAGTGAATTAATTGGTTTAAATTGCCAATAGCTACAGGGATGCTACCACTTAACATGTTTGAATGAAGATGTAATATGGTTAAGTGACTCATATTAAGAATGGCTTCAAGTATACTACCAGTGAGCATGTTTTGCGAGAGATCTAAATAAGTCAAGTTGGTCAAATTGGCAATGGATTTGACTATGGTTCCTTTGAGGTTAATTCCTGGTATACTCCCTGAGAAGTCGTTGAAACCGAGGTTGAGGTACTCTAGATTCTGCAGAAGGCCCAACTCAACTGGAATAGGACCGCCTAGCTTATTCCCGCTAAGGTTCAGTATTCGTAATGCTTTAAGCTGGCCAAATTCAACAGGAATTCTTCCAGTTAAACTATTAGAAGAAAGATCCAAGGTGTGCAATTTATGCAGCAGGCCGAATTCCGCTGGAATAGAACCATTAATAAAATTCTCCCGCAGTTGAAGAGCCCGCAACGCTTTAAGTTCGCCAAATTCAGGAGGAATTCTTCCAGTGAAACTATTACCAGAAAGATTGAGAGTGCGTAATAAAGACAGATTGGCAAGAGACCCAGAAATGGTACCTTCCACCCTGAACCAAGAGAGGTCTATGGCGATTGCTCTTCTGGTGTGTGGTCTGCAACGAATGCCAGGCCACGAGCACATGTTGTCAGAATTCTCCGCCGTCCAGTTGGAGAGCAAGCCACGTGGATCTGATGTGATGGACTTTCTGAACAACAAGAGAGCATCATAGTCTCTTTTATCGTGGGCGTCCATTGATGATAATGTGAATTCACCTCTCTCTACGGTGCGTTCAGAATCAGAATGACGTGGAAAAGAAATCAATCCACGGGGCATGTGGTGATGCAGATATTGACGATCATTATAAAAAACAGAATGGGAATGTAGGTTGGAGGTTGAATATTTAATAGACGTCGCTACGGGCAAAGCTGCGCCGAGCTTGGACAGAAACAATAAAATGAGAAGAAGAGAGTTGCGATCCATTTCTCCCAGTCGAAATTCTGTGTCTCTGAAAGCCTGTGAGAGTGAGTTGTGTGTCTATCTATTTATACATATTTCCTGTTAAGAGGCTGCGTAATGAATACGTTGATGCCTAAGAATTTCAACACTAAACTGCCCGTTTTAATACTCCAATGACTTCTAGAATAAAAGGGACTTTTGGCCGTGTTTGACTGACAAATTAGACCGTGACTGGCGGCTTTCCCACAAACTTCATCTCTGCGCAGTGCGTGCCACGCCCACCTCTCATAAACGAAATTTCTCTCAATAGTCACCCCCAAAGTTCATACGCCAAGTCAAGTCAAATCAAGTTCATACTCCAGTCAAGTCAACATTTTTTTTAAATGATAATTACTTTTAAAACCCTATTAATTTTTGATCTTTTACAGACTATTAAGACTACTACAATCATATAAATTAAATGGCTGGTAAAAGAATATAGCCATCAAAACATTTATATGCCATTTAATTCGATGGTTATTTAATTTATGTAACTCTAAAAATTTATAAAGACATGATACCTTGGAGGTAGCAAACACATTCCATAAGTTTTCAAATGGAAAATTTATTCATAAGCCTTTAATTTCATTAATTATAATTATGTAATTTCATTAAAGATTATTTTAAAAGGAAAATAAAATCTATCAGGAATGCATTATTATTATTATTATAAGTAAATATAAACTAAATATAATCATATTGTGTAGATAACGACCAAGCTAGTGCTACTAATTGCTTTTTAGGCTTAAGAACCATCATTAATTCATTGAACCAACAAATATGATCATTGTAGGGTAGACTTCACATCTAGAGGGAAATAACCACTATGACTAGATTAGTTATGAACCAAGAATAGGTCTCAAGGTCTAACACTTAAAGGACCCAATAACCTAGATATTTTAGATGGATAATTTCATCTACTTGACATTTATGTTATATTTTTTTGTTTGATTGTCAAATTCCTTATGTGAGTTGTATTTGAGTCTAGAAACCCTCCCATATAGTCAATGTGTGCATCTACTATATTATTTTCAAATTTCAGTGCATATAAGCATAAACTAAAACTAAAAAATCAGTGTTGGCCCCATTCATAGGTCACTATGTGCCAGGTTAATTAAAGCATAATTTCCACTAATTGGTAAATTTTAAGTGGTCGATTGGTCCTTAGGGGTAGGCTCACAACCAATAACAATAAGCTTGAGATTGATGATAATTGGTTCCTAGCCATCATTTTTACATTCACGAGGACTCATATCCTTATATATTAGAAGCATGATACTAAGAGACATATAATAATTTATGTGTGATTCATTAAGACATCATTAATCCTTTTCATATAAATGGAAAAGAGAATGTCAAATGCAACTTTGCAAAACCAAAGTTATTTCCTCTTCTTCCTTAGGTTAACTCACTAATCTTGTCTAATAAGAATAATAACTAAGCGCTTTTCTAGTACTAACTAAAAATAACCATAGTCATCACATAAGATAAATAAATACCATGATAAGGACACTAAATAGTAACAAATAATTTCATTTCCTTGATATTTATGTCATAATTTTGTCTTTTGATTGTTGAATTATTTTTGTGAGTTGTATTTGAGTCTCAAAACCATCCTATGTAGTCAATGCATGCATCTACCTTAATCATGTCAAATTTCATTGCATACAAGCATAAAGTGAAAAATTTCAACGTTGGCCCAATTCATAGATTACTTTATACGAGTTAAAATTAAAGCATAATTTCCACTCATTAGTAAATGTTAAGTGTTGGATTGGTCCTTAGGGGTAGTCCCGCAATTGGTAACAATAAACTTAAGATCGATGATAATAGGTTCCTAGACATCATTCTTGTATTCATGGGGACTCATATCCTTAGATATTGGAACCGAGAGCATAACATACATATAATAATTTATATGTGATTCATTGAGTCATCATTCACCCTTTTCATATAAATGGAAAGATAATTTCAAATGTCACTTCGCAAAACCTAAGCTATTTCCCCCTCTTCCTTAGGTTAACTCACAAAGCTTGTCTAATAATAACAATAACTCAACACTTTTGTAGTACTAACTAAAAACAACCATAGCCATCACATAAGAAAAATACAGACCATGATAAGGACACTAAATAATAATAAATTATTTCATTTCCTTGAAATTTATGTTATAATTTTGTCATTTTATTGTAAAATTATTTGTGTGAGTCATATTTGAGTCTTGAAACCATCCCATACCATTAATGAATGGATATACTATAAACATGTAAAATTCATTGCATACAAGCATAAATTGAAAAAATTTCAACATCGACTCCAATCATAGGTCACTATGTACGGTTCAAACTAAATCATAATTTCCACTAATTGGTAAATGTTAAATCATGGATTGGAAATTAGGGGTAGGCACACAACTGGTATCAATAAGCTTAAGATCAATGATAATTAGTTCCTATACATCATTTTTGTATTCATGGGGACTCATATACTTAGAGATTGGAAGCGGGAGTATAAGAGACATAATAAACTATGTGTGATTCATTAAGGCATCATTAACCCTTTTTATATCAATGCAAAAGATAATTTCAAATGAAAATTTGTAAACGCAAATATATTTTCCCTTCTTTCTTAGGTCAACTCACTAAGCTTGTCTAATCAGAACAATAACTAGGCACTTTTCTAGTACTAACTAAAAACAATCATAGCCATCACATAAGAAAAATAGATACAATGATAAGGACACTAAATAATAATAAGTAATTTCATCTCCTTGAAATTTATGTTATAATGTTTTCGTTTGATTGTTGAATTCTTTAGATGAGTTGTATTTGAGTCTTGAAACCCTCCCATACTGTCAACACATGCATTTATTATGATCATGTCAAGTTTCAGTGCATACAAGCACAAACTGAAAAAAAATAAAATAATGTTGGTCCCATTCATAGGTCACTTTGTGCATGGTCAAATTAGAGCATAATTTCCAGTAATTTGTAAATGTTAAGTTGTGGATTGGTCCTTAGGGGTAGGCCCGCAACTGGTAACAATAAGCTTGAGTTTAGTGATAGCTGGGTCCTGACCATAGTTTTTTCATTCATGGGGATTCATATCCTTAGACATTGTAAGTGGAAGCATAAGAGACATATAATAAATTATGTGTGATTAATTGAGACATCATTAAACCTTTTCATATAAATGGAAAAAGAGAATTTCAAATGCAACTTTGCAAAACCAAAGTTATCTCCTCTTCTTCTTTAGGATAATTCACTAAGCTTATCTAATAAGAACACTAATTAAGCACTTTTATAGTACTAACTAAAAACAACATAGACATCACATAAGAAAATTACATACCATAATAAGGACAATAAATAATTTCATCTCCTTGAAATTTATGTTATAATTTTTGCTTTTATTGTCAAATTCTTTGTGTGAGTTTTATTTGAGTCTCGAAACCCTCCCATCTTCAACACATGCATCTACTATAACCATGTCAAATTTCATTGCATACAAGCATAAATTGAAAAAATTTCAACATTGGCCCCATTCATAGGTCACTCAGTACAGGTTTAAATTAAAGCATAATTCCCACTAATTGGTAAATGTTAAGTGGTGGATAGGTCCTTAGGGGTATGCCTACAACTGGTAAAAATATGATTAATTTTGGTGATAATTGGTCCCTAGAAATCATTTTTGTATTCATGGGGACTCATATCCTTAAAGATTGAAAGCGAGAGCATAAGAGACATATCATAAATTATGTGTGCTTCAATGAGGAATCATTAACCCTTTTGATATAAATGGAAAAGATAATTTCAAATGAAAATTTGAAAAACCAAAGCTATTTCCCCCTTATTCCTTATGTTAACTTGCTAAGCTTATATAATGAGAACAATAACTAAGCACTTTTCTAGTACTAACTAAAAACAAGCATATGAATCATAGAAGAAAAATGCATACTGTGATAAGGACACTATATAATAATAAGTAATTTCGCCTCCTTTCCATTTATGTTACAATTTTTTCATTTGATTGTTGAATTCTTTTTTTGATTCATATTTGGGTCTTTCAACCCTCCCATACCATCAACAAATGCATTTACTATAACCATGTCAAATTTCAATGCATACAAGCACAAGCTAAAAAAATCAATGTTGGTCCAATTCATAGGTCACTTTGGGTAGGGTTAAAGGAAAGCATAATTTCCACTAGTTGGTAAAAGTTAAGTGGTGGATTGGTACTTAAGGGTAGGCACACAACTGATAACAAAAAGCTATGGGTTGGTGATAATTGGTTCCTAGCCATAATTTTTTCACTCATGAGGACTCATATCCTTAGAGATTCTAAGCAAGAACATAAGAGACATATAATAAATTATGTGTGATTCATTGAGGCATAATTAATCATTTTCATATAAATGGAAAAGATAATTTCAAATGCAAATTTGCAAAACCAAAGCTATTTACCCTTCTTTCTTAGGTTAATTCATTGATCCGAACTTATGCAGGAATGGAATAAATACATATATCAACATAAACACAAAAGTGCATCATAAATAAAACTTCATTTCATTAATGTAAAAGTACTGGAATATGCTTACATACAGAAGGGAAATAAACTAGCTCGGGCGATGGTAGCTTATCTCTGAGAAGAGATGTGGCGGCTACATGCCTCTGAACTGTGTTACAATGAGGCTAAATGGATTTTTATTATTAAACAACAAGGGAATACCTTAAACAACCAAAAATCTAACCCTAGGAGTTGGAACGCCAAGAGTTTGTGGGCCCCGTTGGGGTTAGTTGGGCAACCAACTTCCTGGGGTGGTAACTTGGTCATATTATCTTCGTTTGGCATGTACCATACGTTGTCGGAAAGATCTCTTCGAGTAATACAATATTTTACGTAGGTCACTACTTGATATGAAAGGTTTGTATTAGTTTTGTTGTGCTAAGTGCCTTTTTAGTTATAAAACATGTGCATACTTGTCTCTTGAGTTTGGTTAAGGATTGAGGATTTTAACCATGAATTGTAGATGATTTTAGTGAATTAGAAGCATGAAATAAGCACAAAATACACTGAACAACAATGCAAAATAGAGAAATAAAACACCACATAACATTTACACAACAGACATGATGAAGCATTTCACCCCTCCTGGGCTACATCTATTGGTCCAGCTCCCAATGGCATGTCCATCTTTCATTGTGCTCAAAATTTTGCAAATACATGTAGTTATAGGCCTCTAATGTCCGTTTTCTCTGTACCAACAGCTCCAGAATGCTTCAATTAGTCTATATTGACTCTTCATTCACTTAGAATGGGCAAAAATTGAGTCTCCAACTCATTTTCCCAGTAACATCTAGAAAATCTCCGCTAATTGTGGAGAACTCCACTTAACTGGAGTTATTTTAGTGCAATCTGCACAAATTTAGGGTGCGATATAAACTCCGCCAGTGGCTAACCAAAAATTTAATGTTATGGTTGGGTGGCCACATCCCAACCCAAACCATGCGGTCTAACCACAACCACATGCGGAATTGTAGGCATAGACCATGGTGGTAAGTGTCAATTGGAGTTAAAATTGTGCGTTAATGAAACCATCTGATGAACTAACCGTAACATGGCATGTAACAAGATTTCAACATTAAAGTTGTAGAGACTCCAGGTGGTTAAGCCGACGGTTAATGTTTTTTTGTTACGTTTTTATGTTATAATGTGACCAACCTCCACGGGGACCGCTGGCGGATTGGTATCGCTGGCGGTCCCCAACCACCACTCCACTGTATAGTAAACTTCAAATAAAACTTGACCACCAATATGGTTAAGAATTTCTCGTAGCCTGGTTGGTGAAGACTTGTGCATGCTCGTGGGAGGTCCAAGGGTCGATTCCTGTAGCCTCCAACCCAAAATTTTAACACACCACCTTGGGGACACATGGTAGCCTCAGGGCTGGCCACGTGTCACACTATGATTGGTCCTCCAGAAATAACGTACAACCCATCAATGAATAGGATGGTGCCACTTGTCATCCACTGACTGGATCTGAGGAAAGGAATATTCCTCAAAATATTCCTTTTGTTGACTGTGCGTCCTCCATGCTAACTGGGCATCCTAGTCAACCCTATCGCAAAATTTAGCTGTTTGGGAAATTGATCAGAACGTGATTTCTCCCTCATACGACATTGATTTTTGAACCGTTTGCGGCACCAAAATTAGAAAGATGAGATCTACGCAACCATCCTGGTTTCAACCCAATCCTGTAACTTTCAATTTTGAGAAAAAATTATGAACTCCTGATCAATCCTCCCCATTGGGAAGCTTTTGGACCCCAAAATACTTGATTACCTATTTAGTAAATGAGGGTATAACTCTATCGCCTTTCCAACCTCCATCCAATTTTCCTTGCTTGGTTTAGTTCTCTTGAGCCCAACTCGAAGGTAGTCAACACTCCCCCTCTTAGATGTTCTTGTCCTCCTATCAAGAATTGTATCTTCCGTGAGCTCATCCAGAAATTCTGGCAAGAAATCTTCAATAGAAGGCAGTTGAACATCACTTCCTTGATCATCGATCAAAGGTGGCTCATAAAAATGTAAGTTTTCAACATTAACAGCTAAATACATTTGCGTATATGAAGGAAATTCAAGTTGAAATACATTGTTACCAACTTTCTTTATGATCTTGAATGGACCATAGCAAATGGGTTTGAGCTTTTTACCTTCCCCTTGCATCCTTTCTTTGCTTATGTGCAACCATACCTTATCTCCCTCTTGAAACTTGTGATCAACTCTATGTTTGTCATGCCTCTCCTTGTATTTGATTTGACTTTTCTCAAACCGTTCTTGAACTTGTTGATGCATAATCTGAATTTTCTCAATGAACTTTTGAGCCTTGTCAATATCACTATGGCCATCGATTGCAACATCCTTACCAAAGATGAAGTCTAATGGTGATTTTGGAAAATACCCAAAGCATACTTCAAAAGGTGATGTATTTGTAGAAGAGTGTTTTGCCTGGTTGTAAGTGTGATGAATGTAATGTAGTTGTTCATCCCACAACTTAGGATGATTTTGCTGCAATATCCTCTAAATAGATGCACAATGGTTCTATTCACCTCCTCAGTTTTTCCATCAGTTTGCGGATGAAAAGCAGTACTCTTTTTCAACTTTGTGTCCATCATACTCCAAAGATTGGACCAAAAATTCCCAATGAACTTGGAATCCCTGTCACTAACAATAGAAGTTGGCAATCCATAATGAACCCATACATGGCATAAGTATACTCATTTTACTGAATCTATCCACAACTACATAAAGATAATCATGTTGTTTTCTTGACATAGGTATACCTCCAACAAAGTCCATGGAGACACTCTCCCATGGCCTTGATGGTACCGGTAGTGGCGTGTACAACCCAAGCTTCCTAATACTAGGCTTGCTTGTTGCACACATAGAACAACCTCTTATAAATCGCGACACACTATCTATCATGTGAGGCCAATAGCAATACCTCTGTAGATGCGCCACTATTTTTCTTACCCCAAAGTGTCCAACAATAAGAGATGAATGAGCTTCTCTCATGACACTTAGCCTCTCTCCTTGTGGTATACACAACTTGCCCAAATGAAACAGAAAATTGTTATGCATGTGATAATCTTTTTCCTCAACTTGATTCCCTTCACTCAAATTAGCATACACATCTTGAAAATCAACATCATGTGCATATTTTTCTATATAACTCTCATATACAATAGAATCATTTTTGAGTAAAGTAAATGCACTAATAATTGGTCTTGAAAGCATATTAGCAACTTTATTGAAAACGCCTTTCTTGTACCTTATAACCAAGTGAAACTGTTGAAGAAATCCCATCCATCTAAAATATCTTGATTGCTGCAATTTTGTTTGCGACTACAAGTACTGTAATGGTTGGTGATTGGTATGCACAATTGTCTCTTTACCCATCAAGTAGTGTTTCCACTTCTTAACGCTTTGTACCAACACACATCGTTCTTTGTCATATGTAGGATAATTAGTTACAACACTATTGAATGTTTCATAATGAAAAGAGGTAGGCTTACCATGTTGCAAAAGAATTACGCCCATGGCATAATCACTATCATTAGTTTGAATCTCGAATGCCTGTCTCAAATTCGGCAATGTAGAGACTAGAGCTGAACTAATCTTGTCTTTTAAAGCTTCGAAAGATTGATGTTGTTTGCCTCCCCATTGGAAGCCTTTCTTCACACTTGTAATTGCATGTATAGGAGCTGTGATGGCAGAAAAGTTAGCAATAAACTTTCTCCAATACTGAGCTGCACCTAGTAAAATTCTTACCTTAGTTACTATTTTGGGAGTGGGCCAATTCAAAATGGATTCTAGTTTATAAGGATCGATTCTCAACTCTCCTCCTCCTACAATGTGTCCCAAATAAACCAAAGAAGTCTTTCCAAACTGACACTTTGACATCTTAACAAACAATTTCTCTTTCTTCCAAACATCGAGCACTTTATTCACATGCAAGACATGTTCTTCTCTTGTTTTGCTGAAAATCAAAATTTCATCTAAGTATACAATCAAAAAGTCATCGAGGAATGGACACAAAACACTATCCATAACACGCATGAAAGTTGTCGGTGCATTACACAAACCAAATGGCATAACTAACCACTCAAAGAGTCCTTGTTTGGTTTTGAATGCAGCTTTCCATATATCACTTTATTCAATTCTTACTTGATGATATCCACTTTGTAAATCCAACTTAGAGAAAAACTTTGCTTCTTTCAGATGATCAAGAAAATCATCTATCCTTGGGAGTGGGTATCGATTATTTACCGTAATCTTGTTCAAAGCTATGAAGTTTACACACATGTGCTAAGTCCCATCTTTCTTTGGAATCAAGACTATGGGTGAACTGCATGACGAAGTTCTTGGCCTTATGATTCATTTGTCCAGAATCTCCTTGATTTGCCTCTTTATTTCAGCATTCTCCATTATCAACATGCAATACATGCCGATGTTTGGAAGAGGACAATCTTGCTGCAACTGAATGTCATGTTGAATCTCCCTTTTTGGAGGCAATCTTGTTGGCTCCTGAAACATCTCATGATGTGCATCAACTACAAAATATAAATCTAATTTCAACTTAGGATCACATCCCTCAAATTATTCATGATTAACATCAGCTTTAGGCTTAATCATTAGAAGAACAAAATTCTTACTTGAATTCACCAGCCTCTTTACCTGTCCAGCATTTACTATAGCAATGTTTGTCTTCTTGCGATGTGCTCTAACAATGCACTCCTTGCGATCTTTGAATAAATGGTATTTTTTCTCCTGGCGATGGAAGATCGCTTTCCTATCATACAAGTAATGATTCCCCAACACAATACCTATTATATCAAGCGGAACCACATCTAATTCAACTGTGTCAACAAAATGTGTAGTTATTGCAAACCGCAATATACACTTCTTTGAAACCTGTAAATTTGCATCCTTACAAATCCAACTAAGTGGATATGGTTTTGGATGTGGTATGGTCTCAAGGTTAAGTTTCTTGACCAAGTCTTCATAGATTAAGTTTTCTTGTGACCCACTATCAAACAATGTGTCAATCTTAGTATGTTTGGATATCACCCTCACATGAAACAGTTCAATTCTTTCTTCTTCATTTGGAGCATGTATGTGACAATTTGATGTACTAGTACTGGGTCTAGTTTCAATTTATTTCCCCCTCATGTTCTTCAAACCCATGGCTGTAATCTTAGATTCATCACCTAATTCCTTTCCTAAATCATGTTGAGTTGTAGTTGTAGTTTTTTGTTTCCCTTTGTTGTTGTATTTCTTGGGCCTCATTTCAGGATGTAATTTCCAACAATGATTTTCATCATGGCCTTTTTGAACAATTTTTACAAACCAATTTTTCTCCCTCTTTCTTGACAGATGCATTCTTTTTTATTTTACCTTTTGAGGTCTTCTCTTTATTTTTCCCCTTAAAAGGTTTCTTTCTACCCTCTTCAGAAATGTTCTTCCCTCTAGCTTATAGATGTGTGGCCTGAACACATACTTCATCTACAATTGTGGGGTTAAACATGAGAATAGTATGTTTTAGGTAGCTATGTAAGCCTCCTATGTACTTGATAAAAGTATCTTGGCTCCACAAATCTACCCCTAATAAGAGATCTCTTCTCCTAAATTCTTGGGTGTATTCTTGCACATTCTATCCCTTCAATTGTCTAAATTTTTTCTAGTTCATTATGGCCTTCTGCATATGAGCTAATGGATAAAACTGTTGTTTTATTGCAGTAATAAAATCAGTCCATGATAGAATAATTTTACCATGATTCTTGATCTCCTCCTTTGTCTTGGCTTCCCACCAAACAAATGTTGCACCTTCCATTCTCAATGAAGCTAATTGGATTTTGGTATCATAATCTTGAAGGTTCTGGATTCTCAAATAGACCTCCAATTGCCTAATCCAATTATCAAGCTTTTATGCATTGACTTCACCATTAAACATTGGCAATTCAAACTTAACATCAAGTTTTAAAAAAGGACTTTTAGCAGTGTTCTTTGACTTGTATGGCTGATGTACTGAAGATGAAGTAGAGGATGATGATGATGAGGGTGAGGATGATGGCTCTCCATTGCCTCCATTTCCTCCATTGACCTTCTTTGACTTATCTTCATCATTGTGACCTCCTGAAGATCCTTGTCCTTATTGTGAAGTTTTGATCCTTCTCCTTCTAGTTTCTCATTCCTTTCTTGATATAGGATTCTAACCATCTCAGTCATGTCAAGGAATGCTTTCCTAAACACTCTTTCTTCCTCTTTGGGATCCATCTTTTCATGGATTTATCCTTCCTCTTGAGGCATGCTTAATGTCACTTCTGCTTCCTTAGGAGGTGAACTATGTGGTGGAGATTGTGGAAATCTTTCTCTCCTTTGCTTTGGCTCTTCTTAAGACCCTTCTGCTCCCACCAATTTTCCTTCTCTTTTGAGCTTGAGCCTTATAAGAATCTAAAACTTACAAACAATTAAACAAATATTTGCATAAAACAAAAACAGAGAATAAACTCAAGCTCCAATACCAATCTGATCTGAAAGGACTGTATTAGTTTTGTTGTGCTAAATGTATTTTCAGTTATAAAACATGTGCATACTTGTCTCTTGAGTTTGCTTAAGGATTGAGAATTTTAACCATGAATTGTAGATGATTTTAGTGAATTAGAAGCATGAAATAAGAAAAAATTACACTGAACAACAGTGCAAAAGAGAGAAATAAAACACCACATAACATTTACATAGCAGGCATGATGAATCAGTTTACCCCTCTTGAGCTACATCTGTTGGTCTAGCTCCCAATGGCATGTCCATATTTCATTATGCTAAAAAATTTCCAAATACATGTAGTTACAGGCCTCTAATGGTTGTTTTCTCTGCACCAATGGGTCCAGAATGCTCCAATTAGTATAGATTGACTCTTCATTCACTCAGAATGGGAAAAAATTGAGTCTCCGACTCATTTTCCCAATAACACCTAGAAAAGCTCCACTAATTGTGGAGAACTCCACTTAACTGGAGTTATTTTAGTGCAATCCACACAAATTTAGGGCGTGCTATAAACTCCACCTATGGCTAACCACAAATTTAATGTTATGGTTGGGTGGCCACATGCCAACCCAAAGCATGTAGTCTAACCGCAACTGCAGGCGGAACTATAGGCATAGACCACAGTGGTAAGTTTCAATTGGAGTTAAAACCGTGCGTTAACGAAACTGTCGGATGAACTAATTGTAACATGGCATGTGAAAAGGTTTCAACATTAAAGTTACGGAGACTCTGGGTGGTTAAGCTGATGGTTGAAATTTTTTTGTTACATTTTTATGTTGTAATGTGACCAACCTCCATGGGGATCGCTGGCGGGTTGGGACCGGCGGCGGTCCCCAACCCCCACTCCATTGTACATTAAAATTGAAATAAAACCAGACCAATAATATGGTTAAGAACTTCTCGTAACCCGGTTGGTGAAGACTTGTGTGTGCCCACGGGAGGTCCAGGGGTTGATTCCTGCAGCCTCAAACCCAAAATTTTAACACACCACCTTGGGGACATGTGGCGGCCTCAGGGTTGGCCATGTGTCACCCTATGATTGGTCCTCCAGAAACAATGTACAACCCATCAACGAATAGGACGGTGCCACTTGTCATCCATTGACTAGCTTTGAGAAAAGGAATATTCCTTTTGCTGACTATGCATCCTCCATGCTGACTGGGCATCCCAGTTAACCCTGTCACAAAATTTAATTGTTTGGGAAATCGATAAAAACGTGATCTCCCTCATACAACATCGGTTTTAAATATTGAGAAAAATTTATGAAATCCTAATCATTGCTAGGGCCTACAACTATGGGCATGTTGCAGAACTCAAAAAAATTCAGTTTAGGGGGGGGTCAAAACTGCTCCAGAAGTTCATGACCCGAAAAACTGCTTAAAATAGTAAATGTTGCTATAAACAAGGAAACTGATGAAACTGGCTGGGGGCCTAGGTGGAATAGGCGGGTGGCCACAAATATCTACATGGATAAGCCCCCCCCCCCCCCCTTAGGAGGCAATGGAACACATTACGTGTAGAGTCTCCATGATGTGAGGAAATTTTTGTTGAAATTGATCCCTGGTGAACCACTTACCCAGGTGAAGGAGTTGGCCTACTCTAACAACTTGATATAGTTGGATCCTTTGTTTGTGGGTGCTATTGATCTGTGTGTCCACAATATGCTCATTTGTGGCTTTTTCCATGCTGTATGGGTTTAAATCCATGGGTGTGAGGTGTTCTGCAATGTTGAATGTGTCTAGTAATGGTGGAAAGTATGGCCGAATCCGATCCAAATTGAACATTGGGTGCAAATCAAGGAATGGTGGAATGCTAAGCTCGTAGGTGTTATATCATACAACCTTGGCTATGGTGTGTGATCCATATCAGAGTGGATGAATCTTGTTGTGGGGTCCAACACATCGCTCCTTTTGAAATGTAGCCAAACTTTGTCACCCACCTAGAACTTGTGTGGCACATGATGTTGATCATGTCGCTGCTTGTACTTAGTATTAGCTTTGTTCAATATTTCATGGAACTGCTAGCAGATGTGCTAAATGCGCTCAATAAATTTGTTTTCTCTGTCAGCTTCCGATCAGATGTTAGCTGAATCTGCTTGAGTAGCTGCAAATGGTATGTCAACATCAATGGGGCGTAGTGGTTGGAATCCCAATCCCACCTGAAAGGGGCTGTGGCCAGTTAAGCTACGGAGAACTCGGTTGTAGCTGTGTTGGAAATAGTGAAGGGTTTCATCCCATGTACGAGGATTCTTTTAGTTGTACATGCACAAAATATGCACGATCATCCTGTTGACGACCTTTGTTTGGCCATCAGTTTATGGGTGGAAAGTTGTGGAATTAGTGAGCTTGGTATCCAACATCGACCAGAGACTTGACAAAAATGTACATAGGAACTTGTTGTCCCGATCTAATATAATGGACTGTGGGATCCCAAAGTGCACCCACACTTGTTCAAAGAATATTTTAGCACTGGCTTCTACTGTGGTACTTGTTGATTTGGGGTAAAATCGGATGTGCTCTAAGTCTCAAACTTTGTGGAGAGGCTTAGACACATGTATTCCATATAACCAAGAAATTGTTTGGGGAAATTCCACCTAGATTGTATTTTATTAAGAAAAATAATTATTTTAAAGTGACCCTGAGTCTAAACTTAGGAAACTAAAATAATTAAAGTGAATTAATAGAATATGGGTATGAATGCTCTAGACAAAGAAGATTAAGTAAAAATGTAATATTAGCCATTGATTGGAGATCTAATATTGGTTTTTGAAGTCTCAATGAGAAGACTATAAATAAGGCTTGAGGGTCATTTGGAAAAATACACCGAGAGATCAAAATATCGATTATTCTTAAGGAGCAGTGCTTAGAGGAAAAATTTGATCGAGAGATTCTCACGCAGAGAAGGGAAGAAGCAGTTTTTGTCGGAGGATTTTCTTCGGGGCCAAGGATACTCAATAAAGAGGCAGAGAAAGATGTAGAGGAGGTAACTCAGTACCCAGAGAGGGTGACTCACCTCCCTAACATTGTGACGCAGGGCCATGCAGGCCACACGTAGAGGCAACACAACATTCTTGAGCAGAAGTCTGAAATTCAGCTAGGTGATTGAGATTCTGAGTTGGGATGTTTGGGATCCATATTCCTAAGGGTTGAACGATTTAGAAGAGGAGGTGAAGGAATCCATCAGAGGTCCCCATGAAGGCCTACACAATTACTATGCCGAGTAAGCGCTAAGGGTGTTGGGGTTTCGTCAGTTCAGCTACCGGACCAACCGAGAATTGCAGAGTGAGGTAATCTCACAATTTTTCTTCTGTCGAGTGATATTCTTTGTACTGGTTTTCCAAAAAGGCATCCAGAGATTGTATTTAGAAACAAATTCCACCTAATAATAAAAACCTCATATTTGTTGCATTGGTTTTCTTGCATTGGGTTTTCTGGAGACGTATGTCTAAAAACAATGGTGTCCCATGTGATATTCTTTTCTTTTGCTCAATTTTTTGTTTATGCATATTAATTAATTAATTAAGTGAATCTTGTAGTAGTAATTTCTTCAGTATTATCAGTAGAACACTGTTAATAACTTGTTCATTTTAATAACAAGTAGGATAAGTAAGTTCAGTTGGCTATAGTAGGATTTTGGACTTGGATTTTTCACATGGTATCAGAGGTTTTTGAGCTTTGCAGGTGAAACAGGAAGAGCAGAGCCAACGATGAGCATGAGACCAAATACTTACCAAAGGAAGAATTTCAAATCCCTAGAGGGATTGCACAGTCTAGGCCAGGAGGGATGAATTTCAGGGAAATGTCTCTCTCTGAGTGAGTTGATAGAGAGGAAGGGCTTCCAGAAAGATATTTTGCTGAGCCAAAGGATGTTACACAGAGTTGGTGGGACGAAGTTTTCTGTAGGTAATTTGTTGGGAAGAAATATCTTCATACGAGAGAGAATAAGCATAGTGAGGGAATTTTCTTCCTCAGGGAATTCCTAGTTGGGGGATTCTATTTTTTTGAGATCTGAGCAACATATCTGAGTGGCTTATATACCACCTCTAGCAAGGAGTGTCTAAGCCAGTCCAATGTTGAACAGAGGAGAAAGAAGAGGGAGAAAAGTCAACATTTTCTTGATGAACATGGAATCTCATGGGCTTAGAGATCAGGATCAGTTGGAGGGAGCCTCAAACTATGTAATTTGGAAGCAACAAATTTCATGCCTTCTAGATGAATACAATCTCAAGATTTTCGTGAAGATTACGATAGATTTCCTTATGGATCCAAATCCACTAAAGAATTACACGAATGATATGGTGAAGGCTAAGAGGTTGTTCCTTGATGGATTCAAGGATCACATAGTGTCCCACATAGCTAGCAGGGACACAACTAGACATATTTTTGAAGCCTTAGCATCGCTATATGAAGGATCTTCTGAACAACGGAAGATGTACTTATAGCAGAAATTGAGGATGATTCAGATGGAGAAGGGGGAACATATTATTCCATTCCTGTCTAGGCTTCAGGAAAATCATGATCATCTAGTAGTTGTGGGTTCCACACCTCATCCTACCATAAAGGTAAGGCTGACCCTCAATGTAGTCACAGAAGAATTGTAAGTTTTCGTCCATAGCCTCCTGGGAAGAGCAACCTTATCGAGCTAGGACAAGATGTGGGTTGCTCTTCAGAAAGAAGAGCTAAGGGGGGACCTAATCAAGTGAAAACTTGACGAAAATAGCAGTAGTGGTTCGAAGACGAAGGAGGAGGAAGAAAATGCAGTGCTTGCATCCAAGGGGAAACAAGAGCAGTGGAGATGGAAAAATATGTCTCGAAGATAAAATGCTTCAGGTTTGGTGAACTTGATCACTACGCAATGCAATGTCATTTGATGAAAAAGTACAAGGACAAGAAGCAGGATCCGAAGGCTGTGTCTGCAAAGATTGAAGAAGATGAGTATGCCATGAGTGCCCACGCATCTTTAGGAGGGATATGGGGCAACATTGAACTGTAAGTTCGCAAGAACTTCAGTTGGGTAGGATCCTTAAGGATTCCACCTCTTGGATCAAAACCTTGCTACGGGAGCCCAAAATCAATACTAGCATGCTGGCGGAGTTTTAGTTAGTGACAATGAGTGTTGGAGTGATAGATGCAGTAGTTAGCAACGCCAAAATCTGAGCAGTGTAGTGCAAAGTTGCAACAGTGCAGAGAGGCACAGTGCAACGCAGTGCTTCAAAGGGATGATGTGAGACTAACAACAGTCTGATTTTCAGCGTCGAGATGCATCCTAAACAATTTTTCAAATTGTTGGACGTTTTTCAAATGCTTTTCTTAGCAACTGAGTTGCAATGCAGAGTTAGCAGTGGCAATGCTAGCAGTAGATGCAACATTTGAGAGGGAGTTGTAGTATGGATTTATTGTTTCTTGCGGTAGGGTTAACAACAACACATTAGTTGGTGGACAACATGTTAGACATCAATAGCACAGAGCGATGCTTCAGTGTCAAAGCAGTGTGCAACAGGGAATATTTTTCTAGAGCACATTCCTCGCTAAGAGGGAGTGTTGATTTGGGAAGCATCGGATGTGATCTAAGTCTCAAACGTTACGGATGGACTTAGACACATGTATTCCAGATAACCCATAAATTGTTTGGGAAAATTCCACCCAGATTGTATTTTATTAAGAAAATTAATTATTTTAAAGTGACCCTAAGTCTAAACTTAGGAAAATAAAATAATTAAAGTGAATTAATATAATATGGGTGTGAATGTTATAAAAAAGAATATCAAGTCAAAGTGTAATCTTAGTCGTCGATTGGAGATATAATCTCGACGGTTGAAGTCTCAACGAGAATACTATATATAAGGATTGAGGGTCATTTAGAAAAATACACCGGGAGATCGAGAGATGAAATTTTCTGAAGGAGCAGTGCTCAGAGGAAAAATTTCATCGAGAGATTCTCACGCAGAGAGGGATAGCAAAAATTTTGGTCGGAGGATTTTCTATGGGGCCAAGGATACTCAATATTGATGCAGAGAGAGATGCATAGGAGGGAACACAGTGCCTAGAGAGGGTGACTTGGGGCCATGCAGGCCACACGTAGAGGCAGCGCAAAAGTCCTGAGTAGAAGTCTGAAATTCAGCAAGGAGATTGAGATTATGAGTCGGCAGGGCTAGGAGCAAGTTTCTTGAGGGTTGAATGATTTAACATAGGAGGTGAAGAATTCCATCAGAGGTCCCCACATAGGTCTATGCAATTAATGCGTAGAGGCATCGTAGAGGGTGTTGGGGTTTCTGTTGGGCCATGAAAAAGGTACGTTTTACCCTCATAATTAGCTCTATTTATTACTAAGTTTCATATGTTTACCTTCACTTTGGAAATAAATATAGAAGAATTAATTGTAAAATAAAGGTAAAAATAATTAACAACAAACTATGTGATTATTGGCATAAAAATAACTTTCGCTATTTTTATGTGTAGGAAATCTAAACCAAATAATTGTTGTTCAAACGACTTAACAACAACGGCCAAGAAAATGAAAATAACGTATCCTATTCATGCGTACCAGCGAAATATGAGGAGAATCATGCCTATTTCATAATGCAATTTGTTGGACAACTAGGATTCTCTATTATACGTTTTGTTTTTCCATAGGTTATAAAAGACCGATAGGTGAAATAAAACGAGAGGAATTTCTACCCGTATGTTGTAATTTTACATCATTCACATTTATTCAAGACATAGTTTTTTGCACTCAGTGATTTTGTACCTTTACTTATTGAAAGAGATAGCAGTTCCTTCATAATCGTGTTCTGAATATCTTCTGGAAGAGACTTCTGGAGGCTTTGGGCTCGGTCACTAGGAGCTCTACTGCTTTTCGGTGTTATATTCTTATTTTCCCTTTCTGCAATTAATCATTTCCGTATTTCGTAGAATTGTAGTTGATTTAATTATCAACAACATTGAGTGGTTTGCGTTTCCATTGATTTGAATTCTTAGTCACTTTTACTTTCCACCTAAATATTATTCTTTCATTTACCAGAGTTATTCAAGCATTTGTGAATGATTTTTGTATGAGTGATGTTATTTGGTTATTCAGTCATTGTGAATTTCAATTGCAGAGCATGAATAAGTTACTTGTTGTTCAATTGTTGCAGTATTCCCTTTTTGATTAAATAAATTTCCATAAATATCAATTAGTGATTCTAGTTCAAGTGTGAATTCTTCAATTCTCGCATTTCAGTTTGCTTTCTACATAGAATTAATCATAATTAAGTTAAGTTGATTGATTGAAATTATTTCACAGTTGTTTTCAGAATTTCTTTGATTGAACTTCGAGAATTAGATATTACATCTCACAACAATTTAGAATTGTTAATCTCTGATTTCACTTGCATAAACTTTGTTGAGCACCCTTGAAATAAGCATACTTACCTTGGGTTGATAATTAAAGTAGGTACTAAGATTGATTTTAAATAGTCGTTGTAATGCACCAACATTTTGGCGACACTGTCGGGGAGAGTGTTTAAGAGTGATGCCATTTCATTTTCGTTTGTTGTAAAAGAATTTGGTATTGAAAACGGAAGGTAAGAACCTCTGTTCCAACAAGTAAAACGCTTGCCCATTAGCCCGCTCTTCAGCAAATACATAGAGGTTAAATAGGAATATTTGTTTTGTTTTAAGGAATTAGTAGGAAGAAAAAGATAGAAATAAATCTAAACACGCCATCCAAATCCACGAAACCCAAGGGACGGGTGACCTTGGAAGAACAACGTTCATAGACAAAATCATAAGAAAAGATGAATCTCAGGCATTCGTAGGACCTAATACCATTTCTGAAAAAAGTCCTACTATAATCCCTCAGGCAGCAGGCTCACCATATACAGCTCACGCCGAGATTCGTAGCGAAAAAAAAGGGTTTGAACAAATCTTTCAGGTCACATCACATGTGAGTCGTGACCCTTCACAAGAGGGAAATTCTTGCAACTTGAAAGAAGGAGAGGGAGAAACCAATGATGCTATAAAAGCAAAACTAAAATATCCAGAGTCTAAATCTCCTGAAATCTTGGTTGAAGAAAAGATTCATGATATCCTAGATCGCAATAGTACTGTAAGGCTTTTTCCAAATATGTCTTCTAGTCCAGTATGAATTAATTTCCCAGACCAGGAAATTCCTTAAGGTTATTGGCACATCTTTGACTAGATGGCGAAAAATTAGCCCCAGGGACAAACATCAACATTGGAGTACCCTATTGTTGACCCAGTCAATAATGCCCCAATGAAATATATTCCATTGCAGAAAATCCCTACTTTCCAAGGATTAACTTCGGAAGATCCAGATGCTTTCCTGTTTGAATTTGATGTTTTATGTAGGGGACACGATTACACCACTGACCCTCAGAAACTAAAACTATTTCCCTCTACATTAAAAGGAGCAGCTTTGCGCTGGTTTATGGGGCTTGGTGGAGGGACTATTAACTCCTAGGATCAAATGAAAACCTCCTTCCTTGCTAAACATCAAGACTACTGCAGGAATAGATAATTAAAAGATGAGATATTCAACATGATTGCAAAAGACAATGAAACACTACAATAATATGTTGAACAATTTCAATATAATCTACAAAGGTCTCCTTATGCTGCATTATCTAAATATGTTTTAAAAGTAGCTATGATAAAAGGAATGAAATATGAATGGATAGAAATGCTAAATATAATGGGAAAAGGAGATATCTATTAGGAAAACTATGACAATATTATTTCATTGTGTGTCAGGTGCTCTAGAGGTAGCACGCGCATTAGCCCAGTTGGATGGGATTCGACTGCCAGGAGTAATAGAACTTCAGGCGGCAGTGTAACACAAACAGAAATCAACAATCTCCTGGAAGATTTCAAGTATGATATCCTAGGAAGCCTCACAACACAATTAGATATCTTGCAAGCCAAGTAGAAACAAGTGTTAGCAGAACAGAACCTAGCCATCGTCTGCCCATGTTTTTGAAAGAAGCACAACCAGTGGGAATTCCCAATGGACATGGTCCAAACGTGCACCATATGCACTAAAGAAAATGCCATTGAGCAGTGCATGTCACTCCCAGGGTTGAAATAAGTCTTCAAGGAAGTGAAATAAGAAACATAAATAGTATATTTAATGAATCAACATTGACAGTGGCAAGCCCGATCTTCAGGTATGTCACAAGACCCATCTCAGTTCTTTCCTTCTTCGCAACTCAATCAATAGCAAAACTATGGAACTGCGTGGCAAGGCCAATCAAATTTTTCCACTTGGCCATCCCAACCATTCTCTATGCCCCTCTGGCTAACTCAACCCTTTCCAGGTAGTGGTTGGAAAAATTCTTCTTTCTCTCCTCCACTTTGGCAGAACAATTCATACTCATTCCAGTGGCCTGCCTATACTTCACAAAATCAAAACTAGTCTCAAAACTGGCAGCGACCCTTGGGAATAACCAATTCACCTATGGGGATGGGTCCTCAACCTCAACCCACATTACAAGCTCCATATCCATTACCATAGAATTCTCAACCTCTTATACGTCCTTAATTGCCAGCTCAACCGAATCTAAATCCCAATAATAGACCGGTTCAGATGATACAACTCATGGAAAATCCAAAACTTGAAATTGAACAAAAAGAATGCAGTGAACTTAGGGTGAGATCACGGTGCATTATTTCCCCTAAGGAAAATTCAAACCTACAATAAGACAAGTTAGAACCCCCAACCGTAATCAACCCATCAACTGTGATCACATAGAAATAAAATAGGGAAAAGACACAGTTGAACAAGAAGATCCTGAAAAACTTATCAATACTTCTCCCCCGTTCACTAAAAGATTAGTAATACCTAAGCCAATTGTCTATCCATATTTTGATCTTCCAAGGGAACTTAAAAATCTTTGTATTAAAATTCCTCTCCTCCAAGCCATTCAGGATATCCCTATCTATGCTAAGACAATTAAAGAACTATGTGCAAAAAATCCTGTGAGGAAAAAAAAAATTTCATCAACTATCCATGTCGTAGGGATCCTATCTAATTTACTTTTGGGCAGAGAAACACTAATAAAATATGAAGATCCAGGGAGTCCCATAGTTACAGTCCAAATATATGGCCACTCTTTTTCGAACTCACTAGTCGATTTGGGTGCAACCATTGACATTTTGACTGTGGAAACCTATGAAACACTTGGTATTACATCTTTGGAACCAACCACCACCTTACTGGAACTTGCCGACCATTCAATTGTTAATCCAGAAGGAACTTTACAGGATATCATGGTTTCCATTGATTCATGGGATTACCAAGTGGATTTTCAAGTCATTAACCCAAAAATCCGATTAGATGGACACCCCTTAATTCCCGGTCAACCTTGGTTGGCAACAGTCAACGCTTACATAGGTTGTTGAATAGGCAGCATGACCATTGCTAAGGGAGATGTTGTAAAAAACCTTGTTCTATATCCCCCCGCCAAACCAAGTCTTCCCATTGTAAAAATTCATAAACATCCACCCACATACCTGGAGGAAAATATTCGTTCACCACTCACAGTAGCAGAAGCGCTTGAGTTCAAAAATCAAACTGAAGATATAATTAATAATTTTATTAATCAACCATCTACTGCAGAAAATGCAAAATGCCAAATGTTTAGAGAAATTATTGACAATGAGGCCCAGGAAGATCCTTTAAAAGATAATGATGACTAGCACATACCCAAAATTTCCGTTCATAATGGAAAACCTGTTGAAATCGAACTAGAAATTTTTTTAAACATCAACGACAATTTGGACAATGACCAACATTAGAAGCTCATTAAATTTTTACAAAAATATAAAGGGGCCTTTTCTTGGGACTATCCATACATGAAGGGCATAGATCCCTAATTGTGTACACATCATATTTACACCAAAAAAGATGCTTTCCCCATCAGACAACCTCAACGAATATTGAACCCACACCTTAAAAACATTGTAAAAGAGGAGTTACAAAAGTTGTTGGATGTCAATTTTATTTATCCTATTTCGAATAGTAAATGGGTCTCTCCGCTGGTAGTTGTCCCTAAGAAGACTGGGAAGTGGCGAATCTATCTGGATTACAAGGAATTGAACAAAGCCACATAGAAGGATCACTTACCTCTTCCATTTATCAATCAAGTCCTCGATACATTGGCAGGAAAGCGGTTCTTTTCCTTTCTTGATGGATTTAGCAGCTATAATCATATCCAAATTGCCCCTGAAGACCAAGATAAAACTACCTTTACCTTCCCATGGGGTACATTTTCTTATAGAGTATTGCCTTTCGGGTTATGTAATGCCCCAGCTATGTTTCAAAAGGCCATACTTAGCATTTTCTCTGATATGATAAACGAAGGAATTGAAGTTTACATGGATGACTTCACCCCATATGGGGATGAATTTGAGCAAGCACTGCAAACATTGGAAAAATTGTTGTAACGATGTATCGCCACCAGGTTATGTTTGAGTAACTAATGTGTCACATGATGATGACGAAAGGCGTAATCCTAGGACACTACATTTATGCGGCTGGAATACAGGTAGATCCAGCAAAGATAGAGGTAATTCTATTACTATCTACACCTTGTACTCAGACGGAGGTATGTAGCTTCTTCGAATATGCAGGATATTATCGCAGATTCATAAAAAAAAATTCACAAATTTTCACGCCTTTATATGCTTTAACCAAAAATATTGAATTTAAATGGTCTGATAAATGTGACACTGCTTTTACAGATATGAAGAAATTAGTCTTGATTCCACCAGTATTTTGTGGGCTACCTTTTCATATTTCTTTGGATGCATCAGATATAGTGATAGGCATTGTTCTCGGTCAAGAAGAGGACAAAAATCCCTACGTTATTTATTATATCAGCAAAAATCTCACTCGTGCTTAACTAAAATATACAGTAACAGAAAAGGAATTCTTAGTCGTCATTTATGCCATAAACAAAGTTAGACATTACATAATAAGCTATCGAGTATTTTTTTATACTGATCATTCCGTCATTAGGTACTTAGCTAATAAACCAATTACAAATGGGTGAGTGACTCGTTGGATGTTACTTTTGTAGGAGTTTGATATCACTATTAAAGACCGTCCAGGAAAAGAGAACCTAGTTGCAAATTTTTTGCCTCGGGTTCCAAAGACAAATGACCAGCTAGCAGTGGATGACCAGTTTCTTGATGAGAATTTGTTTGTCGTAGCAGTAAAAGCAACATGGTATGCAGATGTAGCAAATTATCTGGCAGTAGGAAAACTGTCCAGGCATTTAACAACAAAAGAAAGGAAGTTTATTGTCCAACACAACACCCGATTCTCTTGGATTGGTGGATATATTTTTCACACGGGGTCTGATATGCACATATGCACATGCATTCAAGAAGATGAAATCTACAACATCCTGAAGGCCTTCCATGACAAACCTTGTGGTGGACACTTCACATACCGCAGAACTGGGCACAAAGTATTGCAAATGGGATATTATTGGCCCACTATTTTTAAAGATGCTAAGAAATATCTGCAGGCATGTGATAGCTGCCAAAGGATGGGTTGCCCTGGTCAATCTGACGAAATTCTGTTGAAACTACAGTTAGTAATAGAACCGTTTGAATGGTGGGCATTGGATTTTGTTGATCCATTCAATCCACCATCAAACCAGAAAGCTTACATACTGGTTGCTACAGACAATGTAACAAAGTGGGTTGAAATAGTAGCTTTTCCAAGAGCTACAGAAGAAATTGTGATCAATTTTCTTTTTGAATTATTTGTGCGATATGGTTTACCCAGGGAAGTGATAATAGACAAAGGGGCATTGTTCGTATGCAATACGATCACAACCACTCTACGGAACCACCACATCACGCATAGAATCACTTCTCCGTATCACCAGCAGGTGAACAGGCAGGTCGAAAGTACCAATAAGGTCATTGAGGTAATTCTGACCAAGACAGTTTCGACACATCGGTGGGACTGGGTTACTAGACTGCCAGAGGCCTTGTGGGCTTATCGCACAACCTAGTGAAACACTACTAGGTATTCTCTGTACCAACTTGTATTTGTCAAAGAACCTATCTTTCCTATCGAATTTGAAGTAAAGACTCTTACAACAGCCCAAGAAGTGGGACTGGACTTGATGAATTCTCAAACTAGAAGACTTCAACAAATAAACAAATTAGACGAAACCCGGTTACTTGATCTACAACATACCGCAATCATTCAGCAACAATGGGCTAAGTGGCATGACAACCTTATCAAGAAGAAGACATTTTAGGAAGGAGACTGGGCACTCCCCTACGATTCCAGATTTCAAGGCTTCCTAGGTAAATTACAAACAAGATGGATTGGCCCATATGAAATTCAAGAAGTGCATAACAATGTCACTCTCACTTTGACCACCATATATGGGTCCTTCTCTTTCTTCCGAGTAAATGGACATCAGCTACATCTTTACCATAAACCACTCAGAAAGGAGTCTTTTTGCCAACATGTACGTGATGACCCCGCTATGCAAATTTTACCTGCAAGGTGTAATGACCCGGTAGCTTTACTTTCATGAAAATATGTTTCCTTTCAGTTTGTAAATAATGTATATATTTTCTTGCATTTGATTGTAATTTGTTGTTTTTAAATAAGCATCACTGTAGAAATGCAAAGGCCCCCTTGTTTTTCTTTCTTTCCTTCTTTCTTTTTGGTGTGTTTAATTGTCATTTGATCAAATGAACAACCGAGTTTTTGGTGTGTTTTTGTTGTTCAATCAATTGAACAGCTGTTGTTCAATCGATTGAACAACTGTTGGTCAATCCATTGAACAACTAATGTTCGATCAAATGAACAATCATGTTTTTGTATGTAATAAATAGTTGTTCAATAAAATGAAATTTTGCAATTTTTGTTTCCATTAATTTAATCATTTTCTTCATACATTCTGCCATGAAAGCCATCTTGTTGGATGGGGAATGTGTAACTAATATAGAGGAAGACAACGATACTAATAACATTATGATTTTTTTTTCCCTTTGACGGATATGTTTATTTTCAGAAATTGACATGGTTCATCTATATAATGGCTTGTTTATATCCTCTTGAGACATATTATAAATGATTCATTATCTTCATACCATGTTGGTTTATCTTTTTAAACTATCAATGGATGATCCTCTTTGGCATGGTGACTTAGGAATAAGGGCATAACTCTTAAGGATTTAATGAGCCTCTCTCCATTTATGATGAAAAATAAGAAAATAATATGAAAATATTCTTAGAGAGGATAGGGGGTCTCATCATGAGCCAACGTACCATGATCATAAGGAGGTAACAATTGACATTCCCATAATGGCCACCACACCAGGGCAATGACCTTCTAGACAGGTAAGAACTGCCTGAAGGACAGGAGGTATCATCACGAGCCGGTCTGATCACTTTGATAAACCCTTGTGAATGGCACTGTGACTATTTGGTTGCCATGTCAGCACAGTGGTCTCTCTATAGGAGTAAAAAAATTATCTAAATCCTAAATAGAGCATTCTGGCTCATTTTTTGGTTAAAAATAAACCCTGTCGAGGCTATGGATGCCTGCTGGTAGTAGTGGCTCTACTTGTGGTATTGGAGTTTCATGATGATAGTCAATTATTATACATTCCACTTACTTCCTACTGACTCATTCCCAAATACGAATTTACCATTTGAACAATGTTATATTTATATCAACCAATATGCATGGTAAACTACACTTTCATATGAATTAAATTAATTATGCCTGAACACTTGATACCAGTAGTTGTTATCATTCCTTACCTGTCATGCTTCCGTCACATCTTTCCATCAAAGGATTTTTTTTTTTCTCATAAAAATTATTTCTCCGCTTTCATCCTTTTTGGTCACTTCTCGACTATTTTTATGATTTGTGTTGATTTCACTAATTTCTGCCTTGTGTACGTTGCTTTGATTATTATTCCACTGCATTTATGGATCCTCAACATCTTTCCTCTTTTTCTACGCTCTAAGGGCATGGGCGCCCATCTCTAATTGGAGGGGGGAAGGTGTACATTATGAGAAAGCATGCGAACTAATTATTAAATTCCGCCGAAATGTGCTGATGCAACAAAAAAATATCATTGCATTTACATTTTTTTTTTTAAGTTTCAAAGTATTGCATGCAATATTTGTGTAGTTCCAAATTAACGAAGCCATGAGAAGTGCATGCAGAAGTGTGAATGTGGTCTCTGAAGCACAACAACTATGGGTGGGAGATATGTCTGCAAGAAGCCCACAATACTCAATATAATAGAGTTGGCTTGCACTATTCTGCAGCGCGATGGCTGGCTTCCATATATGGACAAATTACAGGGATTTCATACTGAGATAGCACTAGAATTCCTGCAGAACTTGCAGGATGGACACAAAATTGTAAGGGGCAGAGATATAGCAGTGTCAGAAGCTGTAATAGCTAAGGTCTCTAGACTTCCAGCAGTAGGAACAAGGTGGGCTGATAAGCACATCCTCTTACACGATGCAGTCGCAGTGTTTCAGGACCCAGACAAGCAATTGGTACGAAAAGGAAAAGGGATTCACCCTGCATCTTTGAAGGAACCTTAGCAAGAACTGGCAGTCACTGTTCAGAAGCACATCACGTGTGACAGACATCAAGATGTGGTAAAACTTCGACAACTCAAACTATTAGCCATACTCAAACAGAAATTTTCAATTAATTTTCCATCCTTTTTGAATTCTTTGTTGCATTACATTTCTAGTCGGGTTAGGAGGGCTAAGAATCCACATACAATTATCAGCCATCGTGGTCTGATAAAGATGATTGTCATTCATGAATTGACCAAGCATCAGTTAACTTGGGACAACTTTGTAAATCCCGCCCTAACCCCACCAGAAGAAAACCCTGATAACATAGAAATTGAGCAGCCGATAATAGAAATATCAGTTCCAAATAAAGCAAGAAAAAAGAGGACTTATCCCTCGGCCTTGGGCCTGGTAAAACGAAGACGCTCTGAAAGGAAAAGTTCACGACAAAATATATCAACTTTGGCAGATGAGGTAGAGCCATCTCATACACCCTCTATAAGCACGCAAATGAGTTCCTACAGGAATATGAGGAAGAAATGGACCAATTTTTAGAAATTATGGGTGCATTTTGTGAGGAAATAAATCCGTTTGGGAATTCTAAGGGACCGAGTTACCCCCTGGACCAATCTGCCTCTGCTAGAAGTGCTGGCCACACTGAGATTTTCCCTATTGCCGAGGAATTGCAGGATTCAAGAGATTTAGTTCCCTTTGGTAATGAACATTTGGAAGAATAAACCCATATGGAGAGAGCTCTTGAATCTTAAAACCAGTCGGGAGATACTGTTCCATTAGATCAGGATACCAATATCGGCACACCTCCCTTGGTGCCTGAAGAAAACACTGCCCCACTAGATCATGGCCTAGAAATTGGTACAACTCCTCTTGTTCCTAAAAAATATATTGTGCCCTCTTCTAATGAAAACCCTATAAAGAAGAATAAATAAGTTAGGACTAAGCTAAGGAAGTGGCGCAAGAAATACAAGAAATTGAAGAAAACAATCAAACAATTAAGGGAACGGCTAGAGGAGGAAGATATGGCTCGGAAACCCAAAACAGAATCAGACACTGTTGGGACCCAAATAGAACCTGCTAAAATATTCCCCCCCTTTGAGTTGGTCCAGCAGGTCATCAATTTGTGGAATCATATACTTATTCCATACAATGATCTTGTTCAGTGCCTCATAGTCAATACAAAGTCTTCAGGTCTTGTCCTTCTTTTGTACCAACAAATTGGGCTCCCACAAGGTGATGGACTTGGCCTAATGTTCCCTTTCTACAAAAACTCATGAATATGCCTCTTGATCTCATCGTTCTCTAGAACATAATGTTGATATATCGGCCCAATGGGTAGCTTCGCGCCCGGGGTCAAATCAATGGAGTGCTTGACTTGATAGTGTAGAGGTACCCCTGCGGGAGATATGAAAATGTTCTTGTACTCCTCCATGACCTTGTCCATATGTTGCTGCAGTGCGGAGGAGCTCTTTCTAGAGAAAATAGCCAAAATATTCTTCTGGCCCTTAGGTAGAATCATAAGGAAAAAAAAATTCCTTATCTAGGAGATGATCTTACTGCATTTCTTCACAGTGATTAGAGAGATGGCGGTATGCGGTGCTACCTCCGGTATCATGTGAGGCCTAAATTCATACACAGCATGTGCTTCCACAAGCACGGTTGGTCTAATAATACATCACAAACTTCAAGAGGAGAAACATCACATAGTACCTCATCCGTGAAGGGCTTGATGTTGTAGGGAAGGTGACACTGTTGGCTGACACAGAGATATCGTCCTTGGTGAAACCACCCAATGGTGTACACCTGTACATTTTTTTACGGTCAGTAGGTCTAGCCACTTCACAACCTCTGCTGAAATATGATTATTTCCGATCTCGCTATCGACAATGAACTACAGTGGAGAACCCTTCACCCACATCTGTGAATGGAAGAGGTGCTCCCCCTCCTCTGGATCTTCAGGCTCATCCTTCTAGATTTTGGTGGTGGCAACGATGTCACTGGGATCCACATCAATAATATGCTTCCCTTTGTCATTCCCCTTATCAGGTTCTGACTTAGATTCAATTCATGCATATGATTCGGAAGCCTTAATCTCATCCACTAGTGATTGCTTGGCTCGACACTCACTCGTGTTGTGAGTGGAGCTCTTATGGAACTCACACAACTTTCTTGTGTCCTTCTTTGTCTTCATGGTGTTGTTCTTTTCTTGCGGCTTTTATGGGTTGTCCTGGGTCGCCCTGCCTTGGCTTTGTCCTTTGTTCTGCAGTTTAGGGGGTGCCTTTCCCTTGCTTCGGATTCATAGATCCAAATACATTCTACTTGTGTTTAAAATTCTGCTTGATCTTGACAGCATATCAATAGGCGACATCAAGCGAGGAGATGTCTAGGAACTCCATTTCATCCTAAATGAACTTATGAAAACAACCGTAGTACTTGAGTACCAAATTCTGCTTAGAATGCTTGATTCCCAGCTTCATACAAATGGCATGAAAACCATTTGTGAAATCCGACACATCTTGGTCCCTTCACTGCTGCACCGTTGTCTGTTTTATGTATTTGTATTCATAGCTACCGACAGGGTAATATTATTACTTGATGGCATCTTGGAAATAATTAAAAGTAGGTTCAGTTGAGAATAGTGAGGTTTCCACCTTGTCCTTTTTCTCACAGTATATTTCCCACCAATTCTTGACATGGTGGGCAGATATTAGGAGTGCAAAAGTAATCTTTTCCCGGTTGGAAAAGTCATGAGTTGGAAAATATCCTTCCAATAGATTTGAACATTTATCTACAACATCCACATCTATCTGGCCTTAAAATATGGGAATGTCAAATTTAAATTGTACCTTAAAGGGTGTGGCACCTCCAGAGTGGTTTCTAGATGAATATGTGTCGCTTGTTAGTAGTCATCGAAGGATCTGAGCAAAGTTATCCATCAGCACATTCCTCTGTTTCTCGAGGGCCTCCTCGAGAAATATTTTGAAAGGATATCCTCCACCCTCATCTTTATTTTCTTCCACCATGGGATGTCTTTGGGGTTTGCAAGGATGACCTTTCAAAGGTTCAACCAAATCGAGCCCTAACTTCTTATACCTTGACCTCGTTGGGGATATGTAAATAAAACTCGAGAAAGAGTAGATCGCTTTGATACCACTAGTTTGAACTTATGCAGGAACAAAATAGAATACATATATAAAAATAATAAAAGAAGTGCATTAGAAATAAAAATTCATTTCATTAATATCAAATAATAGAAATATGCTTCCATACAGAAGGGAAATAAATTAGCTCGAGTGATGGTAGCTTATCTCTGAGAAGAGATATGGTGGCTACATGCCTCTGAACTATGTTGCAGTGAAGCTCAAGGTTCTTTTTATTATTGAACAACAAGGGAAAACCCTAAAAAACAAAAACCCTAGCCCCAAGAGATGGAACGCTAAGAGTTTGTGGGCCCCATTGGGGTTAGTTGGGCAGCCAACTTCCCAGGGTTGTAACTTGGACATATTATCTTTATTTGGCGCGTACAATACCTTGTTGGAAATATCTCTCTGAGTACTATTGGATTTTCGATAGGCCATTCCTATGGCTATTGGCCTACTGCGGACCTCAAAAAAATTCGTTTAGGGGGTAAAAACTGCTCTGGAAGTTCAGGACCCGAAAAAATACTAAAAATAGTAAATGCTGCTATAAACAAGGAAACCGATGAAACCAACTGGGGGTTGTAGGTGGAATAGGCAGTTGACCACCAATATCCACCTGGATCATTCACTAAGATTCTCTAATAAGAATAATAACTAAGCACTTTTCTAATACTAACTAAAAACAACCATAGACATCACATACAAAAAATATATACCATGATAAGGACATTAAATAATAATAAATATTTTTTTATCTCCTTGACATTTATGTTTTATTTTTTTCATTTTATTTTCATATTTTTTGTGTGAGTCGTATTTGAGTCTCAAAACCCTCCCATACCATCAATTAATGCATCTACTATAACCATGTCAATTTTCATTGCATACAAGCATAAATTGAAAAAATTTCAATGTTGGCCCCATTCATAGGTCACTCTGTGTGGGTTAAAATTAAAGAATAGTTTTGAATAATTGGTGAATGTTTAGTGGTGGATTGGTCCTTTGGGGTAGACCCTAAAATGGTAACAATAAGCTTAATATCAACGATACCTAGTTCCTAGACATCATTTTTGTATTTATGTGGACTCATATCCTTAGAGATTGGAAGCAAGAGCATAAGATACATATAATAAATTATGTGTGATTCATTAAGGCATAATTTATGCTTTTTATATAAATGTAAAAGAGAATCTTGAATGCCAATTTGCAAAACCAAAGTTATTTCCCCGTCATCCTTAGGTTAACTAACTAGCCTTGTCCAATAACAAAAATAACAAAAATCTTTTCTAGTACTAATTAAAAACAATCTTAGCCATCACATAAGAAAAATGCATACCATGATAAGGACACTAAATAATATTAAATAATTTCATCTCCTTGACATATATGTTATAATTTCATCATTTTCTTGTCGAATTATTTGTGTGAGTTATATTTGACTCTTGAAACCCTCCCATATTGAATTTTTTTTAAAGCCGGTCCCATTCATAGGTCACAATGTGTAGAGCCAATTAATTAAAACATAATTTCCACTAATTTATGAATGGAAAACCTTGAAAATTGTTAGACAAACCAAAGTTAAAATTGGAAATAATGATATAAAATTGATTGAGCTTCCCTTGGTTCCAAGTATAATATATTCTCTACTGCACAAGACCAACCTCGTTAAATTGGAAGCTCATATGCCCCCCCCCCTTCACTTCAATTCCCAATACCCAATTTATCTACTATAAAATATATGAAAGCAACATAATAAGAATCAAGAATACCTAGAAACTAAAAAAACAAAATTTTAAGGTAAATGAAAGGGAACAAATCTATTGAAAACATATAAACACATATCTCGTGCATTTCAACATTTCGATATCATTAATACTATTCTTCATCCAACTCAACATATGCATCATTCGGTTTAGAAAACATACTGAAAGGATTGACTAGATCAACATCATCATCAAATTATGTCATTTTTTAGTATATCTTCATCTACATCATCATAAAAAAATACATTATCTCCTACATTTGGTTCAACTTCTTAAAGTACTTCATCTGAAACATCTACTATGTCCTTCTCCTTTGCATAATCATCTTCTTCAATATGACCATATTATTCTACTACATTATAATTTATCGACCTTCCTCTTAGATCATATCTAATAACAAATGACCAACCCCATCTACTTGGAACCCTTGAGTAAAATATCTATTTGCATTGGCTTGAAGAACATAGCGATATGTTCCTGGCTTAAATGACCTTGTATTGACCATAGTAAATCCATTGTAATTTTGAATTGCATTTCTATCATGATAATGTTTCATTCATTTGTAGCATGTACCAATTGACATCGAACATAACCAATTTGAAGGATTTAAAGTCACACTCAAATATGTCATTTGAATACCCATAGTAAAAATATATATTTTTGCGTAAAAAGTGTGATTGTCCTTTTATTTCCCCCTTGTTTCTTTTTTAATGTTTTTTAGAGTAATTTTCTTCACTATTTTACCTCTCATTGTTACATTAAATACGCAAATTTTTGCCAACATTTATTCATTGGGACTTTTGACATTCTTTAGCTTCCTGAAATTCTCATTGGCTTCTGTGTATCTAGCAAAGGTGGGCTTGAACACAAAGAGATGTTTAATCTCATGTTGTAGAAAGAACAAATCTTCAAAGTGCTGAAGGAGGACTTTTCTTGTGGGAGTGCCTTGTGGTAATGGTTTGTTGACTTGCTCCTTAGAAAATTCCCTCATCTTTTTATCATAATCCTTGCGGGCCATCAGTTTTTCATTGAAAACATGGATGTCTGGCAGACCTCTTTGTCTCAAATTTGTGTATTTTTCCAAAAACTTTGTTATGGAAATGTTCATTGATTCACATTTCTCTTCCAGATTGTTCATAAAATTTTTCTTTGTTACCACCTTTTTAATCTGTAAAATGGTTTATGTTCTGTCCAATACCTGTAATTCTTCCAATTCTGCTATGTTCTTACTGTTCAAGAATGTGATGAGTTTTAAAGCCTGAGCAGGCTTATTAGTTAACTCATCGTTGGTCTTTTGAATCTCTGCCTAAGCTGCTAATAATAAGTCTCTCTGCTCATATATAACCTGAATTGAAGGCCATTGAGTGTGAATGGCTTCAATTATGTTTGTCCATAGATGATTTTTTACAAATGAAATTTGTTCAGTGAAAGCTCTTTTTGTAAGCCCTTAATTTTTTCTCTAAGTCTAATTGCCTTCTGTTCATGGGTTTTAGCATTTGTTAGAGCTAACTTATTTGTAGCTTCAAGATTATCAATCATCTTCTTTAGGCTGTTGATTTCATTAGTTTTCAAAGACATTTCCTCCATAGCTTTAACAATTTGTCTTGCTTCATCTGTTTGTTGAACCTGGGTTGTAGAAGAATCTGTGGTTGAAGTAGTAGTTGAAATCACTGGCACTGCAGTTGCCAGTGGTTCTTTTGGTGCTATTTTCTCTCCTAATGTGGAAGCCATTGTTGTGGTAATCACTGGTATAACTGAAGGTGTTAGATTCGACCTTTGCAGCCTTCCTCCAGTGATCAAACATTCTCTTACAAAGTGATTTTAAGATGTCAAGGTCAAATTTTGTCATTTCAATGAGTCTTCAAGCAAAATTTGGTCACTGGGCATTAGGTCTAGGGTTTGCTTTTACTCTTGTCAAAGTTGTCCAAATGTCGGTCCATGTCACCATTCAGCTGAGTGTACCATCATTCAGAGGGTTTTCATCATCATGTCAAGTTCCGTTGGGTCATTTTACACCTTGTTCATGCTTCAGTTGTGCCTAGGTAAGGTCCATTTCCCTCTCCTAGGGTTTTGGAGGTAATTTCTCTTGGATGGTCAAATCATTAGAAAAACTTGTATCCTGATGTTAATACACCTTCCCCTATCATTAATTTACCTTATTAAACACTTCCCATCACTGAGATCCCTCAAATTCCTCATTTTTGCACAAACCCTAGTTTTTGCCACAACTTGGCAATTTTCTAGGCTAGGCCTGTGTTTTGCCCTTTTGGGCCCCTTCCCCTCACTCAATCTCTGAGATTCCACTTTCCCCTACTTCCTAACATCCCTCCCTACTTCCCAAAATTTCCCCAAGAATTTAGAAGCCCCCTATCCCCTTCATTACTATGTTAGCGCTCAAATCTACCTTAGGCTGAAATAAGGTAAAACTCAAGGCTACATCAAACCACGCTCGGCCTCGTAGCTAGCCCTACGAGGACAGGAGAGGGCTCTCTCCGGGTCTATCTCGGCAAAAGGTTTTTAGAGGGGCTGAGATGACTTATAATGAACAATGAATACTGATTTTAGGCTAGTAAAGAGATAGGTAAGTTTGATTTTGATTTTTTGGATTTTTGTTGGAGAAATGGGAAAAAACAATTTTGGGTCCGGGGATAAGGCCAGATCTTTGCAGAATTCGAGTTGGGGCGAGGTAGGCAATAGTCTTGATGCTTTTTATTGAGTATATGGATGGATCAGAAAGACAAGGAGCTGAAAAGGGCAAGGATGAACATGGATCCTTTTCAAACGGGCGAAAACATGCAAAACTAAATGAATTCAAAGGCAGAGCACAGTAAACAATGGATTCAACCTCATCTACTCATTCATTTTAGTTTCAGAAGCATAAGAAGGGATGGCATACATTAAACATGAAATAACTTACAATAAATTGAGAGAAAACACCATCAAGAACTGAAAGCCACAAGAATCCCAACAGGTGCTTCAAAACCTCTGATCTTTCCTTAGCCAAAATATGAAAAATATGTACAATAGTGTGCCAAAAGTTTCCCAAGAGTCCAACCTATTCAACCTCTGAAAAGGATTGAGAAATTACATCATATAGAGCATCCTAACCCCTTCCCATGCCTCTAGGGGTCGAATTCCTTCTTCATGGATCAGTTTCAACCAAATTCTAATCAAGGAGCTAAAATCTAGGCAACTAACAACTTGCCTCTAAAAGAGTGGAAACTGATTCATTTACATGATTTTCACTTTTTTGAGAGTGAATCTTCTAGAATAGGTAAAATTAAGCCAAATTTACATGCCAACCATCAATTTACATCATGAAAACCCAAAAATTTCATCCACAAGCAAAACTGGTCCCAACTGGCCGAAATTCTGAGCTAGAAGTTGAAAATTCAGCCAAAAATCTATGTGGGTAGCGCCCCTGAGCTGTATGGGTAGCGCGCCTTTCAGCCTGATTTTGAGGCACTTCCCGGCATCCAAATTGAGCTCATGATAGCTCGTTGGAAAGCCCTAGATGTTGGCTATCCAACCCAAGTGGAATTTCCCAATTTGGAGCTCATTTTCCCCTCCAAAACTTCATTCTCCCAGAAGTACTTCCTGCTGGTGCAAAAGGTGGCAGCAAGGTGGTTTTCATGGTGTTTTTGGGCCTTTTGACCATCCAGAATCTGATGAAATGCTTTGGAAATGCCTGAGCATGCATAAATTACTATGAAAAACCCAAAAATGCAAATATTTCCTTCAGCAAGTGTCCCGAACAAAAGTGAGCACATCGACGCGCTACCCGTATAGCGGAAAAATCTGTTTTTGGACCAAAATATTTCAAAATGACAAAAATTTCTCCGAATTTGCTCAAATTCAGAGCGAAGACCCTCCATCATGTATCATGTCCAGCCAACGAAGCCTCGGCCAAAATCCGGAGTGGATCAGGCCTTTTCCGCCGTTTTAGTGCTTCGCTCAACCTCCTCTTCAGAATCTTCATTCTTGCTTTGCAGACGTGCATGCGGGCCCAATAATGACCTTTCATGTGGCGAAGCATGTCTTTCTCTCTATTGGCCTTTGCCAAAAACTTCTCCAAATGAATGTTAACATGCGTGAGTACAGAATCTCGATCGATTGGTGTCATGTCGCCGGGTCTCTTCCGGGCCAATTGTCGATCCTCACGGATTCGTCGCAGCTCATAAAGTGTGTGCTCATCCTCCAACTGTTTGTTGCGCTGCTCTAGGTATTTTATCACCCACTGAGCCTTCTACAATTTATCTTTCAGCGTGTCATTCTCGGCCCTTTGCTCCTGGATGATCTCTTTCAGTTTCGAGCTAGGAGAGCTCGCATCAACATCAATGATCGTGAAATCCGTGTCCCGGCCTCCTGATGGGCCCTCATCATGCATGGGCTTCTTGCCCTTGTCCTGGATCTGTACCTGTGCTGAAGAAGATGGCGAGACCCCTTCCACATCATGTAGAGATAATACTCGCTCTGTTGATGGAGTCGGCGAGACCCCTTCCACCCCAGGTGGAGATAATACTCGCCGTGTAGCTGCAAATAAGGCCCTGTGGCTTCGCTGGTATGTCACAAACAATGGAGCACTGATATGCTCGACCTCAGGGATGTCCGGCTGATGTGAAGGCTCTCCCTCATCATAAACTACCTCGGGAGGCGGCTGTGGCGCTGTGAATAAGTCACGGGAGATGAAATCCTCCCAAGTAATGCCCTGCTGTGGAATCACTGTCATACTCCTGCTCATAAACTGAATCTGTCTCTAACATGGCCCTGAAAACAAGATGTCTGCAATATGTATGTTGATATAGGTGTAATGAAGTCAAAGTTTCAATGTATGCTCAAAACCCAAATATATTGCACATGTACCAAAACATCATAAGAAAACAAGTGACAGTGGTAATAGCTCTGTTTAGTGGATTGGCATTAAAGACAGTCTCTGTTTTTGGAGTGAATTTGACAAATGAGTAGACAGTGCAAATGTAGTGTACAGCCCTTTGTAATGCTGGCCAAGGATTTGTCAATGGACTGTGTTTGTGTTTGGCAATGAAACAATAGCAAGGACAACAGTGGTAATATTATGGAAAAAAACTATGTGAAAACATGAGACTATATGGACAAGTCAACATGAAAGGATGTGACAGCAGTGGTAGAATTGCAAAAAGGCATGAGGATGATGTACATAATGTGCCAGGGCGCCACAAGCAATATAGGTATGAGCACATATACCAATCACGAAAATTTACAAACCCTTCACTAGACTGTCACTATATCTTTTAAAACCCTGAGAATTGAATTTTCTATGAACATAGGGTTTATAGATTTCTCCTCAAGCAATGCTTGTTTCCCAACTTCAAAAAATAC
This sequence comes from Pinus albicaulis, assembly GCA_034641835.2. Classification (NCBI taxonomy): domain Eukaryota; kingdom Viridiplantae; phylum Streptophyta; class Pinopsida; order Pinales; family Pinaceae; genus Pinus; species Pinus albicaulis. The sequence goes on along the minus strand of CM076570.1, from coordinate 278,577,167 downwards.
CAAAACCTCTTTCAAAAATCACTGAGCAATGATTAAAAACCTGTTTGCAAGTGGATGGAGGTGTTTGAGCTCGGAATCGGACGCAAAGACAAAATTTCTTGGCTTTGTCGCTGTATGGGTAGATTAGGTTTATTTTTCCTGTTTGTAAAAATTAATGATGTAAAAGGTCTGCATGTCCAAATGCACCCAAGAAGAAAAAATGTTAGGACTATAGTGTGGGTAGGTAGTTGTTTGGGAGAATTGTTTCTGCTGATATGTTGTCTTCATAGCTTGTGGCAGCTGATCAAAGAAAGAAATGGATGGTTCAAGCAGCAGACACCTGGCCTACACCAAGAGATCATCTTCTGGTTTCTTGGCTCCTTCAAGAAGAAGCCATCCCCATGTGGAGCCACTATTAGCCCCCCTATGAAAATTTTGACAAGCAAATAGGGGGCTAATTTGTTGCTGAGTCTTCAAGGAATGCTTTTCCCCTGAAAACACAGTCTCCTTGAAGCCTCTATGTGCCTTTTATCCTTTGACCAAATCCCCTCTACTGATTTCCCTTATAAAGCCTCTCTGTTGATGAAGAAATGCCCAAAGGCCTCCTTTCCCCTTTATTTTTTCCTCATTTAACCTCTTTTTCTTCCCCTTTTTCTCCCCTTCTATTTCCCCATTTACCCCTCAAATCCCCCCAAGATCCCCTTTAAATTCTTCCCTTGCCCTTTGTTTTCCCTTTTCTCCCCTTTATTCCTCTATCGTTCCCCTTTAAACCCCTTAAAATCCATTTAAAAGGGCCAAAACCCATATTCCGACCTTGTTATAGGCCCAGCCCCTTTTCGCCAGTCCCTTAACCACTTCCCCACATATACCCATCACCCAAGACCAAGCGCTTAAGCCTTGGGGGCCAATCACAATCAAAACAACCGGCGGGTGCATTTCCTTTGTAATACTCAAAAAACCCGATGCGATTGTTTTATTTCGATAAGTCCTGCGGTGCATTCCGCACCGTTGATCTACCCTGATGATCCAATGGCTATCGCTCTCCCCTTTCGATCGCAATCGGAAGTTTGTGAGTGTCTCATTTTTGTGCCCTTTCGATTGCATCTCTTCCGATTGCATCCCCTCCGATTGTGTTCTCCACCGTTGATCTCCCCACCAGATCGACGACCAGCGCTCAATCGCTCTCCCCTGTCGATCGCAATCAGAAGTTTGTGAGTGTCTCATTTTTGTGCCCTTCCGATTGCATCTCCTCCGATTGGGATGGTGCCGATTGGATCCTGGCCGTTGATCCTCCTTCAGATCCGACGGTTCTGATCTAATCGCCCTCCGCCACCGCTGGGTCCCACTCTTGCATTCACCTCCGTCGAGTTTCATGTGTTTTGCATATATTTGCCCGTTCCACATGTTGTTTCACCGCTCAATCTCCACCGTCGATCTTCATCCCCAGACCATGATCCCACGGTCTGCACTGCATACTATCACCGAATCCTATCCCTCATCAGGTCTCACCGTTTCATTGCATTCTGTTACCATTATAGTAAAAGCCACCATTTCTCCGCCACTTTGCATTTGTTCATTGTTTCTCCGCTGTTCCGCCACCGTTCTTCCGCCTCCGCAGCATTTCTCCATCACCACTACCTGTGGTTTTAAACGATTTATCTCACTGTGCAGATAACACAGAGAGGCCAATTCAGCGGCCAAACGAGACAGCAAAACAGGATTTGAAGGGGATTTGCGCTTGTAATTAAAGATTAACACTGTGAACCCGCAGGTCAAAGGATTCAAGCACAGTTCGAAGACCAAGAACACACTGTAAAAGTCTTATCTGTGTTAAATGTCAGCAGAGTACGTTCTCTCCAGACGTACACCATTCCTACAGCATTCTCCATGCCTCTCGAGCCCAGGGAAATTAAATGCGCAGACAGGAGCTTCATTAAAGACTGTCTGAGCAGCAGTAGTGGAGGTATGGAGAAATCGTAGATTTCCATCCATGTCATTTATTTCAAAGTGGCAGTTCAGAGCTCCAGACAGCCAGAAGGACTCTAAAAGAAATATCCGAGGTCAATCGGCCTGACAGAGGCTTCCCTAGCCGGCATACAGAGTGCATACAGCGCTGCATTTAGCCATTAAGCAGCATGGGCATGGACACTTCCGCCGATTCTGTCTTAATGTGATCAATTAATTGTCTATCTGCCTCTGTCTCTTCCTCTTCTCCTATAAAATCCCTGAGAACGAATTGTAATGGTGGTTGTTGTTGCCTTGCTGGGCATCTGCTGTTAGAGGGATTCATTGGTGACTGTTAGAACAGTCTTGGGAGAAAGTTGCGGAGTAGTGTGTATGTAATAGGCTGGGAGGAGAAATTCTGGGCTGTAACAGCCATTGAGCCATATTGTACATGACTGGCTTTGCATCAATTAATCAAAGCACATTTCACAGGATCCTGGTCTATTACTATTGGTGATGTGTTTTCTTACTCTGTTTATTACATTTTCACATTGTTTCATGTTCTTCTGGTAGGCATCAGAATAATGGTATAGGATTCACCCTTGTTAGGTGCCCTATGATGTCTGCTCTCCCTACCTTTATGTTTTCTGCTCCATGTGCTATCTAAGAGTTAATTCATGGGTTTAACCAGCGCAGCGGATGTTATTGCCTGCTGGCTGATGTATGAACTTGGGGGTTTTCCTCTTAGATGTTTCTCTATAATCTTATCTCTGTCTTTCCTTTGGAGTTGCTAAAGCAGACCTGGAGTTAGATGACCTCTGGTCTGATCTATAAGCAGCCCCTTTGTCTCTTTGAGAGCTGCCTTTGAGTATGTCCAAGCAGGTCTGGAGTTAAATGACCTCTGACCTGATCTATAGACAGAAATCTGGTTGCTTTCCTTCTTTCACTTTCCTCTTTAATGTTCCATTCCACCATTTTCCTAAAAGATCCTTTAGTGTAGATGACTTGCCCTTTGAAAGCCTTGGCTAGTGGATGCACGTAATTTTCCTCTCATGACTCGATAGCCCAATGGATGGCACGGTCTTGGCCCATTCTCTTTGCTGAAACAGCCAGCTGTTTTGTTCCTTTCCTCCCACTGCTTTCTCATTCCATGATCTCGTGACCAACCCAGCAACCCTCCAACCAAATCATTTAAAACCCCCCTTTTTGCTTCACAACTAGCCTAACATCTCATTCTGAGCTTTAAAGATATATCATTCTTTGCTCTATTTGGAGAGATCCCTCTCCGGGTCCAGGAGGGCTAGATCCTAGGGCCCCAAAGTGGTTCTGATGTTGTCTCATCTTTTGGTATTGCCAAATCTACCAAAACATGGGAACCCCAACAAGATGAACATGGATCCTTTTCAAACAGGCGAAAACATGCAAAACTAAATGAATTCAAAGGCAGAGCACTGTAAACAATGGATTCAACCTCATCTACTCATTCATTTTAGTTTCAGAAGCATAAGAAGGGATGGCATACATTAAACATGAAATAACTTACAATAAAATGAGAGAAAACACCATAAAGAACTGAAAGCCACAAGAATCCCAACAGGTGCTGCAAAACCTCTGATCTTTCCTTAGCCAAAATATGAAAAATATGTACAATAGTGTGCCAAAAGTTTCCCCAGAGTCCAACCTATCCAACCTCTGAAAAGGATTGAGAAATTACATCATATAGAGCATCCTAACCCCTTCACATGCCTCTAGGGGTCGAATTCCTTCTTCAGGGATCAGTTTCAACCAAATTCTAATCAAGGAGCTAAAATCTAGGCAACTAACAACTTGCCTCTAAAAGAGTGGAAACTGATTCATTTACATGATTTTCACTTTTTTGAGAGTGAATCTTCTAGAATAGGTAAAAGTAAGGCAAAGTTACATTCCAACCATCAATTTACATCATGAAAACCCAAAAATTTCATCCACAAGCAAAACTGATCCCAACTGGCCGAAATTCTGAGCTGGAAGTTGAAAATTTGACCAAAAATCTATATGAGTAGCGCGCCTGAGCTATATGGGTAGCGCGCCTTTCAGCCTGATTTTTAGGCACTTCTTGACATCCAAATTGAGCTCATGATCACTCGTTGGAAAGCCCTGGATGTTGGCTATCCAACCCGAGTGGAATTTCCCAATTTGGAGCTCATTTGCCCCTCCAAAACTTCATTCTCCCAGAAGTACTTCCTGCTGGTGCAAAAGGTGGCAGCAAGGTGGTTTTCATGGTGTTTTTGGGCCTTTTGATCATCCAGAACCTAATGAAATGCTTCGGCAATACCTGAGCATGCATAAATTACCATGAAAAACCAAAAAATGCAAATATTTCCTTCAGCAAGTGTCCCGAAGAAAAGTGAGCACATCGACGTGCTACCCATATAGCGGAAAAATCTGTTTTTGGACCAAAATATTTCAAAATGACAAAAATTTCTCCAAATTTTCTCAAATTCGGAGTGAAGACCCTCCATCATGTATCATGCCCAGCCAACAAAGCCTCGGCAAAAATCCGGAGTGGATCAGGCCTTTTCCGTCGTTTTAGTGCTTCGCTCAACCTCCTCTTCAAAATCTTCATTCTCGCTTTGCAGACGTACATGCGGGCCCAATAATGACCTTTCATGTGACGAAGCATGTCTTTCTCTCTATTGGCCTTTGCCAACAACTTCTCCAAATGAATGTTAACATTCGTGAGTACAGAATCTCGATCGATTGGTGTCATGTCGCCGGGTCTCTTCCGGGCCAATTGTCGATCCTCACGGATTCGCCGCAGCTCATAAAGTGTGTGCTCATCCTCTAGCTGTTTGTTGCGCTGCTCCAGGTATTTTATCACCCACTGAGCCTTCTGCAATTTATCTTTCAGCGTGTCATTCTCGGCCCTTTTCTCCTGGATGATCTCCTTCAGTTTCGAGCTAGGAGAGCTCGCATCAACATAAATGATCGTGAAATCCGTGTCCCGGCCTCCTGATGGACCCTCATCATGCAAGGGCTTCTTTCCCCTATCCTGGATCTGTACGTATGCTGAAGAAGAAGGTGAGACCCCTTCCATCCCGGGTGGAGATAATACTCGCCGTGTAGCTGCAAATAAGGCCTTGTGGCCTCGCTGGTATGTCACAAACAATGGAGCACTGATATGCTCGACCTCAGGGATGTCCGGCTGATGTGAAGGCTCTCCCTCATCATAAACTACCTCGGGAGGTGGCTGTGGTGCTGTGAAGAAGTCACAGGAGATGAAATCCTCCCAAGTAATGCCCTGCTGTGGAATCACTGTCATACTCCTGCTCATAAACTGAATCTGTCTCTGACATGGCTCTGAAAACAAGATGTCTGCAATATGTATGTTGATATAGGTGTAATGAAGTCAAAGTTTCAATGTATGCTCAAAACCCAAATATATTGCACATGTTCCAAAACATCATAAGAAAACAAGTGACAGTGGTAATAGCTCTGTTTAGTGGATTGGCATTAAAGAGAGTCTCTGTTTTGATCACAAGAAAAATTTGACAAATGAGTAGACAATGTAATGTATGAAACAACCTTTACAACACTGGCCAAGGATTTGTCAAAGGACTGTGTTTGTCAATAGGAAACAGTGGCAATGAAACAATAGTAATGACAACAGTGGTAATACTATGGCGATGGAGGATATGGATAAGTCAACATGAGACTATGTGAAAACATGAAAGGACGTGGCAGCAGTGGTAAAATGGCCAAAAGGCATGAGGATGATGTACATAATGTGCCAGGGCGCCACAATAAATATAGGTATGAGCACATATACCAATCACGAAAATTTACAAACCCTTCACTAGACTATCACTATATCTTTTAAAACCCTGAGAATTGAATTTTCTATGAACATAGGGTTTATAGATTTCTCCTCAAGCAATGCTTGTTTCCCAACTTCAAAAAATACCAAAACCTCTTTCAAAAATCACTGAGCAATGATTAAAAACCTGTTTACAAGTGGATGGAGGCGTTTGAGCTCGAAATCGGACGCAAAGACAAAATTTCTTGGCTTTGTCGCTGTATGGGTAGCGCGCCTTATATGGGTAGCGCGCCTCCTGTATGGGTAGCGCGCTACATAGTGCATTTTGCAGGATGATTTTGGAGGCCTTCCTGGTGTGAAAATTGAGCATGTGATAGCTCGTTGGAAAGATCCTGGAGTCTACTTTCCAACCCAAGTGGAATTTTCCAATTTGGACTTCATTTTCCTTGTCAGAAATCAAATCTCCAAAAACTTGTCAAAATGAGCAGAATGAGGCTTGCCTCAAGGCAGAGCGCTGTTGCAGTCAACTTTTGAAGGTCTTCCTCAACTCCAAATTGAGATCATGGTAGCTCATTGGAAATATATTTGTGTCTAGTTATCCTTTGACTCATCAAGAAAGTCATTTAGCCAACCATGCTAGGAGAAATCTTGATTTTCCCAAGGTCACTTCAGAGGTGCATTCAATTCTCCTGAGGCAACGGTATTTTTGACATTTCTCTAAAACCATGATACCTGTGTAAACATTGAAGGAGGTTTTTCTTCCTTGGCATGTTTTGGACAAAAAACTCTCTCAATTTTCCCAAATTCATCTTTTATTGCTCTGAAACATCATTTGAGTGAAACCTATCCCGATGTGTGAAACAAAGGGTTTTGTCGAAATGAAGCGAAATGAAGGGGATAAGGGGCTTCTAAATTCTTGGGGAAATTTTTGGAAGTAGGGAGGGATGTTAGGAAGCAGGGGAAAGTGGAATCTTAGAGATTGAGTGAGGGGAAGGGGTCCAAAAGGGAAAAACACAGGCCTAGCCTAGAAAATTGCCAAGTTGTGGCAAGAAACTAGGGTTTATGCAAAAATGAGGAATTTGGGGGATCTCAGTGATGGGGAGTGTTTAATAAGGTACATTAATGATAAGGGAAATTGTATGAACATCAGGATACAATTTTTTCTATGATTTTACCATCCAAGAGAAATTACCTCCAAAACCCTAGGTGAGGGAAATGGACCTTAGCAAGGCACAACTGAAGCATGAAAAAGATGTACAATGACCCAATGGAACCTGACATGATGATGAAAACCCTTTGAATGATGGTACACTCATCTGAATGGTGACATGGACTGACATTTGGACAACTTTGAAAAGAGCGAAAACAAACCCTAGACCTAATGCCTAGTGACCAAATTTTGCTTGAAGACTCATTGAAATGACAAAATTTGACCTTGACACCTTAAAATCACTTTGTAAGAGCATGTTTGATCACTGGAGGAAGGCTGCAAAGGCTGACTCTAACATTGGCTCCAATGGGGATGGTAGCTCCTTGGACGTGCCAAGAACGGCAGATCTTTGGGAGAGCAGACCAGTGCCTTCATCCATTGGGCGATGGAATCAAAAAACTCAAACTGAAATGCATGACTGAAAACTGATGACTTGACGACAAAAATTTAATCTCACTCAACTAAAAACTAACTCGATACTTAAACACAACCGACAAACTGGAAATATGCTCAAAGTAGAGCTTATTCAATACAACCTACTCTAATTGTGCTTTACACCACCCGATCAAGTGTAATGGAATAGCCAATGCAACCATGTAAGCATGCTGGCTGCTGTTTGATTTCTTCCCAAATGCTTGCTTATGAACAACGAGAAATAACTACTGAAAGGCAACTCCCATGGAAACTTTGAACCAAGTGGACTGCTGATAAACTTGCAAAGCATAAATTGACTGGATGACTGCAAGAATATTGCGAATGGATCTTCATAAACATAGCTCTGGTCCAGATAATATCCATACCTTGATCTTAAACTTTTCCTCACATCTGCGGTGCTTTTCTTTGGTGATTGCAGCAAGCTGTCAAAAGGATCCTGAAATTCATGAATAACCAAACTCTGTTGTTGATTCCAAACTGAACAAAAGCATCCTTTATCAATCTCCTCATATGACTGCAAACCTTGATGAGAGCTTTGTAATGAAAAATATGTTAGACAAGACAATGAAGGCAACTTTTGAATAAGATTATCATCAACATTCTTTTCCGGCACATGGTTAGCTAATGAAGGAAAATTTTTACAGCAAACATCATCCAACACACGAGCAATAGGATCATCAAAAACTTGAGAAGACTGCTGCACTGTATCCCTTGAAACTGTATGACATCCTACTGGTTGTTCCTCTTTTCCTTGAGACATATTACGAATATTCTGCCTTATAAACTGAAATGATTCGAAACAAAAGGGTATAGAATTTTCCTGCATCATCAAATCATGTATTTCATCTTCCACACCTTCATCTGTAATCTGACCTTCAATTTCATTTGGTGGCTGCAAATCTGATGCTACAAGCTGCTCAAGAATTTCGTTATCTGTCTCATCCTCAACATCAACACTGAGAGATTGTTGATTTCTTATATGCTGCTCATTTGTAGATTTACTATGCAATTTACCCTTCAAAAACTGAAATGATTCAAAACAAAATGGTACGGAGTCACCTTGTATCATTTGATCACATGTACCAGCTTCCATGTCTTCATCTGCAACTTGACAATCAATGGCTTTCGAAGACTGCAAATCTGAATATGAGAAGTCTTGAACAAGGTTTTCATTGCACTCAAGATGGTCCAGATCAAGACTTGTTGACGTTTGATTTCTGATTGCATGGAAGTTATCTCTAATGAACTGAAACGAATCAAAACAAAAAGGCAAAGATCCTTCACTTACATCAAAATTTTCTGCACTTTCCTCATCATTGCCATAGCTGATATGCATTGGTTGATCACTGTACTCGAGCTGCTGAAAGTGAACTTCCTCCTCGCACAAACTAGCTACTGATTTGTCTGCAAGATTAGCTTCTGTTTGGAGAACATAATCATCATCATACTGATCAAAATGAGGCAATTCATCGGTATAAAACACATCATCAAACATACACATCATATCAATAGCTCTCTCTTCTTCACAATGATCTATAAAACAATCACTATGACAACTGGGATCAGAAACAAAATGTTTTGGGTCAGCCGCTTGTTCTTGAATGTCATTTTCATTTTTTGCAGTCATTTTCCGCACCATCTCTTCTACTGCATTTACGAAAAGATCAAGCTTTTCCTCTGAAGGTGTCAGCTGCTCTGAAACATTCTTCTTTTCTTCTTCCTTCAAACTTGCCCTCAAGATCAGCAAATGAGCCTCTACATTTACTACCTTGTTCTACATTTCGTGAAGTGTTGCAATATTCTTTTCTCTTAGCTGAAACTCCATTTCCGGATCAAAGGCACCCGGGTAGTGCAAGAGAGCAGATCTAGGAGAAGGTCTTATATCAACTGGCATCGAATAATAAACTTGGTTAAATCTAGCAGAAAATTGTTGTACTGTCTCCCCTGGCATTCTTTTCAGCTGATTATACTCTTCTATAATCAACAAAAAGTTCTGTCTGATCATCCACCTGTCAAAGAAAAATTTAACAAACTTCTGGAAATCTGAAATGCTCGCATCAGGCAGGGCTTTGAACCAACTCTTCACTTGGCCTTGCAAAGAAAGAGAAAAAAGTCTGATACTAACATCTTCATCATCAACTTCAAAAAGATCTAGAAAAGTCTCAACATTCTGCACATGTTGCTCAGCGTTGACATTGTTACGTTCACCGTCAAATCTTGGTAGATATAGGTCATAATTTTTAGGGAAAGCATGAAGAACAGAAGGTAAAACAAGAGATTTGTACCGATCTGGAAATTTACAAGATGCAGGGGTATGTACAAGAGCTGCGGGATCAGTTTTGTTTTCTTTAGGTTCATCATTTACACTCAGCATTTACACTCTTTGAATGGGTCGAGTGAAGATTTTGATCACCATTCTCATACAACAAATTTTGAAAAAATTTCAGGACAGCTTCAAGACCAGCGAAGAAGTAATTTACAAGAAAGCAGATTAGATCCTGAATACCATTCCACTTTAGATACCTGAACTTTGTGTAAGATCCTTCCATTTTCCCAGAGAAAGAGTCAGTCCTCCAGACTTTGAATTGGAGTCACCAGGCGAATGATTTCAGCCTTCTTATGTCTGATCGTTGTCCACCATCAACCATCAGATCTAAACTCGATACATGTACTGGGGCAATTTATAAGTTAAGTGTTACGATTACAAGCTAGACCGGAGATCGACTGAAGCAGCGTTTATCTACTATGCACTCGCAGAGCAAGAGCAGTTCGAAAGCTACCTGGCGTGACTTCAGGCTCCGTCTGTAGCTATAAATCAAACAACACTAACCAACAAACCAATTTCTTCCCCAGTATGGTCGCCACTATGTTAGCGCTCAAATCTACCTTAGGCTGAAATAAGGTAAAACTCAAGGCTACATCAAACCACGCTCAGCCTCGTAGCTAGCCCTACGAGGACAGGAGAGGGCTCTCTCCGGGTCTATCTCGGCAAAGGATCTTCAAAGGGGCTGAGATGACTTATAATGAACAATGAATACTCATTTTAGGCTAGTAAAGAGATAGGAATGTTTGATTTTGATTTTTTGGGTTTTTGTTGGATAAATGGGAAAAAACAATTTTGGGTCCGGGGATAAGGCCAGATCTTTGCAGAATTCGAGTTGGGGCGAGGTAGGCAGTAGTCTTGATGCTTTTGATTGAGTATATGGATGGATCAGAAAGACAAGGAGCTGAAAAGGGCAAGGATGAACATGGATCCTTTTCAAATAGGCGAAAACATGTAAAACTAAACGAATTCAAAGGCAGAGCACTGTAAACAATGGATTCAACCTCATCTACTCATTCATTTAGTTTTAGAAGCATAAGAAGAGATGGCATACATTAAACATGAAATAACTTACAATAAACTGAGAGAAAACACCATCAAGAATTGAAAGCCACAAGAATCCCAACAGGTGCTACAAAACGTCTGATCTTTCCTTAGCCAAAATATGAAAAATATGTACAATAGCGTGCCAAAAGTTTCCCAAAAGTCCAACCTCTCCAACCTCTGAAAAGGATTGAGAAATTACATTATATAGAGCATCCTAACCCCTTCCCATGCCTCTAGGGGTCGAATTCCTTCTTCAGGGATCAGTTTCAACCAAATTCTAATCAAGGAGCTAAAATCTAGGCAGCTAACAACTTGCCTCTAAAAGAGTGGAAATTGATTCATTTACTTGATTTTCACTTTTTTGAGAGTGAATATTCTAGAATAGGTAAAAGTGAGCCAAATTTACATTCCAACCCTTAATTTACATCATGAAAACTCAAAAATTACATCCACAAGAAAAACTGGTCCAACTGGCCGAAATCCTGAGCTGGAAGGTGAAAAATTGACCAAAAATCCATGTGCGTAGCGCCCCTGAGGCATACGCATAGTGCATCTTTCATCCTGATTTTGAGGCACTTCTCTACATCCAAATTGATCTCATGATAGCTCGTTGGAAATCCTTGGATGTTGGCTATCCAACCCAAGTGGAATTGCCCAATTTGGAGCTCATTTGACCCTCCAAAACTTCATTCTCCCAGAAGTACTTCATGTTGGTGCAAAAGGTGGCAGCAAGGTGGTTTTCATGGTGTTTTTGGGCCTTTTGACCATCCAGAACCTGATGAAATGCTTCATAAATACTTGATCATGCATAACTTACCATGAAAAACCCAAAAATATAAATTTTTCCTTCAGCAAGTTTCCCAAACAAAAGTGAGCATGTCGACGCGCTACTCGTATAGCTGAAAAATCTGTTTTTGGACCAAAATATTTCAAAATGAAAAAAATTTCTTTGAATTTGCTCAAATTCGGAGCAAAGACCCTCCATCATGTATCATGTCCAGCCAACGAAGCCTCGGCCAAAATCCGGAGTGGATCGGGCCTTTTTCGCCATTTTAGTGCTCTGCTCAACCTCCTCTTCAGAATCTTCATTCTTGCTTTGCAGACATGCATGCGAGCCCAATAATGAACTTTCATGTGACGAAGCATGTCTTTGTCTCTATTGGCCTTTGCCAAAAATTTCTCTAGATGAATTCTAACATGCGTGAGGAAAGAATCTCGATCAGCTGGTGTCGTATCACCAGGTCTCTTTCGGGCCAATTGTCGATCCTCACGGATTCGCCGCAGCTCATAAAGTGTGTGCTCATCCTCTAGCTATTTGTTACGATTCTCCAAGTAGTCTATCACCCACTGAGCCCTCTACAATTTCTCTTTTAGCGTGTCATTCTCGGCCCTTTTCTCCTGGATGATCTCTTTCAGTCTCGAGCTAGGAGAGCTCGCATCAACATCAATGACCGTGAAATCAGTGTCCCAACCTCCTGAAGGGCCCTCATCATGCATGGGCCTCTTGCCCCTGTCTTGGATCTATACATGTGCTGAATAAGAAGGCGAGAACCCTTACACATCATGTGGAGATAATACTCGCTCTGCTGATGGAGTCGGCGAGACCCCTTCCACCCCGGGTGGAGATAATACTCGCCGTGTAGCTGCAAATAAGGCCCTGTGGCCTCGCTGGTATGTCACAAACAATGGAGCACTGATATGCTCGACCTCAGGGATGTTCGGCTGATGTGAAGGCTCTCCCTCATCATAAACTACCTCGGGAGGTGGCTGTGGCGCTGTGAAGAAGTCACGGGAGATGAAATCCTCCCATGTAATGCCCTGCTGTGGAATCACTGTCATACTCCTGCTCATAAACTGAATCTGTCTATGACATGGCTCTGTAAAAAAGATGTCTGCAATATGTATGTTGATATAGGTGTAATGAAGTCAAAGGCTTCAATGCATTCTCAAAACCCAAATATATTGCATATGTACCAAAACATCATAAGCAAACAAGTGACAGTGGTAATAGCTCTGTTTTAGTGGCATAGAAACAGTCTCTATTTTTGGATCACAAGTGAATTTGACAAATGAGTAGACAATGCAAATGTAGTGTACAGCCCTTTGTAATGCTGGCCAAAATTTGTCAAAGGAGCAAACAAATATGGGACTATGTTTTATCAATGGAGAACGGGAACAATATGACAATGACCATAGTGAAACAAATGGCCATCACAGTGGTAATAGAATGATGATGACAGCAGTGGTGATATTATGGTGATGGAGGATATAGACAAGTCAACATAGACTATGTAAAAACATGGAAGGACATGACAGCAGTGGTAAGATGATAAATTAAGGGCGGGAGGATTATGTACATAATGTGCTAGGGCACCACTCGCAATACAGGCATGAGCATATATACCAATCATAAAAGTTCACAAACCCTTCACAAAACTGTCATATATCTTTTAAAACCCTGAGAATTGAATTTGCTATGAACATAGGGTTTATAGATTTCTCCTCTTTCCACATCAAAGTCACTAATTTTCCACTTTAAAAATACCAAAACCCTGTTCAAAAATCACTGAGCAATGTTTAAAAACCTACTTGCACGTTGATGGAGGCGTTTGAGCTCGAAATTGGACGCAAAAACAAATTTTTTTGGCTCTGTCACTATATGGGTAGTGCGCCTACCCAACGGGTAGCGTGCCTTATATGGGTAGCGCACTTGAGGTTTAACACGAGCTGTAGGCGTTATATGGGTAGCGCGCTACATAGTGCATTTTGCAGGAGGCTTTTGGAGGCCTTCCTTGTGTCCAAACTGAGCGTGTGATAGCTCTTTGGAAAGCTCTTGGAGTCTACTCTCCAACCCAAGTGGAATTTTTCAATTTGGACTTAATTGTCCTTGTCAAAAATCAAATCTCCCAAAACTTGTCAAAATGAGCAGAATGCGGCTGCCTCAAGGCAGAGCGCTGTTGCAGTCAACTTTTGAAGGTATTCCTCAACTCCAAATTGAGCTCATGATAGCTCATTGGAAATATATTTGTGTCTAGTTATCCTTTGACTCATCAAGAAAGTAATTTAGCCAACCATGCTAGGAGAAATCTTGATTTTCCCAAGGTCACTTCAGAGGTGCATTCAATTCTCCTGAGGCAACGGTATTTTTGACATTTCTCCAAAACCATTATACCTGTGTAAAAAGTGAAGGAGGTTTTTCTTCCTTGGAATGTTGTGGACAAAAACCTCTCTCAGTTTTCCAAATTTCATCTTTGATTGCTCTGAAACATCTTTTGCGTGAAACTTATCCCGATGTGTGAAACAAGGGATTTTGTCGAAATGAAGCGAAATGAAGGGGATAAGGGGCTTCTAAATTCTTTGGGAAATTTTTGGAAGTAGGGAGGGATGTTAGGAAGCAGGGGAAAGTGGAATCTCAGAGATTGAGTGAGGGGAAGGGGTCCAAAAGGGAAAAACACAGGCCTAGCCTAGAAAATTGCCAAGTTGTGGCAAGAAACTAGGGTTTATGAAAAAATGAGGAATTTGGGGGATCTCAGTGATGGGGAGTGTTTAATAAGGTACATTAATGATAAGGGAAAGTGTATGAACATCAGGATACAAGTTTTTCTAATGATTTGACCATCCAAGAGAAATTACCTCCAAAACCCTAGGAGAGGGAAATGGACCTTACCAAGGCACAACTGAAGCATGAAAAAGATGTAAAATGACCCAATGGAACCTGACATGATGATGAAAACCCTCTGAATGATGGTACACTCAGCTGAATGGTGACATGAACCGACATTTGGACAACTTTGACAAGAGTAAAAGCAACCCCTAGACCTAATGCCTAGTGACCAAATTTTTCTTGAAGACTCTTTGAAATGACAAAATTTGACCTTGACACCTTAAAATCACTTTGTAAGAGCATGTTTGATCACTGGAGGAAGGCTGCAAAGGCTGACTCTAACAGGTTCCAAGGATGGGTGAGCAATTTTTTGATATGGACATTGATATCTCCCACTCAACTATTTGCGCTAAAAAATGATGATCTAGAAATCTATGATGGCATGAGAATGGTGTCAAAAGGCTGTTCCATAACCTTGGAGCAGCAAATGATACTTCCACACATGAGGAATATTTATGAATATGACAAGAGACTATTGGCACTCTTGTATGCATTGGCCATACTATGGAAGTTTTAGATGGGAAATGCCTTCCAAGAGGAGGTTGAATTCCATGTACTTCAATATTGTCTTGGGCAAGATCAGCTGCAAGGGAGGCAACAAAAGTGGAGTAAAAACACTCCAACATGTGGATTTGGCATTAAGCATGTTAAAGAGGATATTTATAATGTGAAAAATGCTTCATTTTAGATTTCAACAGTGCTGTCATTGTTGGGAAGCCTAGATCCATATTGGGAGTCCCAACTATTGGTGGAGTATTCCAAGAACCGCTTCACATGTAAGGTTATTGATGGGCAAGTGATCGATGGGAGGTATAGAGTGGTTTATGGAGTCATATATTTCCATGATCAGATCTACCTAACTAAAGACTCCAAGCTCAAGAAGGAGATTCTACATGTAGCTTATGAAGCACTCTTTTCAGGACATGTAGGTTCCATTGAGTCTTATCACACCATCATGGAGGGATTGTATTGGGAGGATCTAAAAGAATATGTGCACCAACATATCAGGAGATATTTAGCTTGTTGGAAGTATGAGGAGGAGAACAACCACCTTGCAAGGTTGTCACAATCACTTTCCATTTTGATGGAGAAATGGGAAGTTTCATCTATGGACCTCTTCACCAACTTGTCTATGATATATGGTAAAGGTTGTGTTTTGATGCTTATTTATCAACTAACAATGTATGTGCATTTCTTTACCATGAATTTGTAGCACATTACTCCACAAGAGGGCAAGCCTCTCTTTGGGTTTCATGGTCCTATTGGGACTGCATTCAGTGATGGGAATAACCACTTCATGGAGGGCTTTGTGCAAGACATTTTTTTCTTGGTTCAAATTCAGCCAACACCTAATGTCCTCTACTATTTTCAAGCTTTTGAGAAGCTTATGGTAGCAAGTAGGTGGTTGGGTGGCCACGTATCACATCATGTTTTGAAACAGCTAGAAGAAGAACAACGTTGGAATCGCTGGAGGGGCTATTATCACCATCCATTATTTCATGTGACACTTAGTCCATATTTATTTTGGAACCCATATGATGATGATACTCTATTCACTAAATGTGGGGTAAATTGGGCAAGGGGGGTTCCTAGAACCAAAGAGTGGGATCATGAGATTCCAAGTACCTTTTGGATTCTTAATGACCATATTATTGTAGCCCAAGACCAGCAGTTCCAAATCTATCATAAATAGAGAGAGAGATAGTGTGAGTTAGATAACTTGATCTCTCCTTTTCGGCCATGCAACCCCTATACATTGCAGAACCAGGGGATTAGTGATTGTTTCTATAAGCTACCAAGGATGGCTCATTTTGTTTGGATGATAGCATGGAGGTTGAAATTTCTCATTGAGATTGAGGCACCTAAAATTTACCATCTTTCATGCCTTAAGGAGGCCAATGGACAGCATATAACTCTTTCCATATATCTCATACTTCTTCCTAATGATAGCTGTTTGGTTTATCTACCAAAGGTTAACTTGTATACTTGCGAGGAGACGTATCCATTGGAGGTTTTTCAGTACACTTGCAGTTGTTTGAGAACAAGCAACATTTGGGAGGGGAATATTGTAATATTCCTAAATCAGCATGCAGCTAATTGGAATATTAAAATCTAATTTTTCTTCTTGCTTCATAAATAAGTGGATAAAGAGACCCTTAAAGTCTCTTTAGTAGGAATAAATCACTTCCAGTGTGAATGTAGATCAGTTTAGATAGTCAGAATAAATCCACCTTGGTGTGAATGGGGATAATTCATGGAGACAAAGTCAATGTTGACCAAATCAAACAACGTTGTAAATGAGAGAGTGGAGCTAGTGGAGATAGCGTAGTTTTGGAGGAGTCATCTTTGCATGGAAGTAACCTCATAAATGAGTGGGGCCAATGGTGAGGAAGCTCATCAATTATATAATGGAGGGGATGGAAACCTTATGGGAGCATTCATAATATTGTTTATGTTTGAGTCTTATGACTTATTTGCATGCTTCAGTTGTTTGGATGGGTTTGCTTTACTGTTCAATACAAGGGTATTCTCATGCAGTAATTCCACACTCTTCCTTGCAGACTTGGTGAATAAATCTGAGAGGAGTATCTTGAGCTTCATTTCCACCATCTAGCATTGGGAAAAGTAGTCACCTACAGCCATAGCACAGTCTCCTTGAGGAACTACGTTATTTTCATGGTGTTGCAGTGGAAGGGTCAAAACCTCTGATTGTGAGCTAGTCTCCTAGTGGAAGGATGAGCATTTCACCTGGAAAGATAGTAAGGAGGAGATACAACCATTTCTTTGTCTTTTCATCCATATTTATGCAGAGCTTCAGTAATACAACACGATTCAACCACAAATCTACAGTTTATACTTTTTTTTATCTCAGGCCTTTCAAGAAACCCTTGCCGGATTATCTTAAGATTGTGTAAAAGAGTCTAGATCTCAATTTTTCAGCTTTTTTAAGTAATATATCAGCATATCCATTTGTTTCTCTATTTTTTTAGCATAAACCCACATTAAACTGCGTTGTCACTTGCTTCATAACTTTTGTGTTGCAGTAGTCATGGGGTTGCAGTGTTTTTGGGCTGTTATGGGCTTGGGAGGCCTGTTTAACTAAGACAGAATGATTTTTTTCTGATCCCCTTGTATATTTGGATGTTATAATACAAAAAATAAGGGATCCATGAGCTTTCATTAACTTTTATAGCGTAATTTTCTGAAAATTTCATTTTTGGTGCCTATATTGCTGATTTTACCATTTGGGAATATTATAAAGTTTCAAATTTTTCTGGGAAGAGGCCTATCCCCAGCCTTGGAAAATAACCTTAATTTTCATATTTTTTGGCACGTCATTGTAATAAAAATGTCACATTCACACTATTTAAGGCCTAAGGGAGCAACTAGGAACCCATGGTTTCTTGGAGGCCTTGGAAAGGGAGCAACTAGGGCTCTAAGTCAGTAAAAATATGATTTGTCACATGGGTTGGCTACCTAGAGGGTTTGGGTTACTCCTAGAGGTATTGTAGCACCTAAGGGAACTCAATAAGTTCTTGTTGTGTCAACTTCATTTTCTCAAATCCATGTAGGAGGTTTATTCATATCATAGTGACCCTCATCTCATGTTTACCTTGGGCAAACCAATGGAAGCGGGTAAATGTGGTAGGTGGCATTACACCTCACAATTTGGAAATTCAATTATTTGAGCATCTTATGATTTTTCAAGTTCACCATATTATTTGTTACAAACAAGTGGGCCAAAGTATCAAACATACTCTTTTCCTTTAGACGTAGGCAACTTTCAACACATGACATGAGAAGATCCCAAACATGCAAAGTAGGATATGCATTTCTAATATTCCTTAAAATATTTCGAAAATACACTTGTCTAGGATCATCTCCCTCTTTCTTGAAGAATTTATCCAAAGTGTCAACAATATTGAAGCTTTCTCACAACACCTTCATTTTTTTTCTCCCTACATACAAAGGTTTATCCTTGATAGGAGGCAGTTTCCCTAGGTCACCTGCAAGAATCCTCGACCTGCCACTAAAAGGAGAGTACTTCTCAGGAAAGGCTTCCCACAAACTTCCATATATCTGTGAAAAAAGCCTCAAACCTATAAAGCTCATATCATCAATCAAAACATAACAAATGAGCCTCATTTCTTATTGAAACATTTCTATGGATTTCCCGCTTAGCAGTTTCATATATTTTATGGGAATTTTTAAAGATGAGTGTATTGTCTTTCCATGTATATTGAAGGAAGTGATGCGAGTGGGTGCGAAAATAGCAGTGGAATTATACCACCCGTTGCAGCAGCAGAAAGAGCATGAAAAAATCATTGAATAAGAGAATACTTCACATTTCTAGTTGTAATTGTAATAATCGTTCTCAACACATCACTCATTTTAGCATAAAAAAAGTGGCGCAAAATGATCTCAAAAGGAGTTCGCATTTTCTCAAAAAAGAGGAATGTGTAACTATTGTCTCCCCAATTGAGTTTTCATTAACAACACCCGCTGACTGACCATATTTTATAAACTTGATATCTTGTTCCACAATTTCATTTGGCACAATTATTTCCTACAAATTATAATCAATATCGTAATCCCTTCTCCCAAGATTGTCAAGTTTGAAAATCGTTACATTGTTTGAAGGAACTGTTGTCGATCCTAGAGACAGCCTTGAGTTGTGAAAGACCAGTGCCTAGGAAATCTTATACAGTAAGGAGCGTAAGGTATATTCCATGGCTTTTAACAGCATGAGGCTCTTTACTACTTCAACCTTTACAAGGAGTTACAATATAAATGGAACCAGACTACTCACAGATTCAGCATAATGAAAAGACGTTGCAGAGGCAAGGAGTGAATCCTCAATATAGATGCTTCAGACAACTTAGAGACAGCTTTCTGTAGGGAGGTCCGGTTTCTAAAATTCTTTACAGAGATTTAAAATTCAACGATGTTTTCTGCATAGAAATTATAGGAGGAATACTAAATACTAATGAAATGGAATTCAGTAAAAATATTCAAACATGATATGGGCTTAAAAGATAAGAATCCATACATGTCAACAGTCTTGAAAGAATAACATCCCACAGTATTTAATATAGAGGAAGCATGAGTGAAGTGAAAATTGAAACATCATACCATGCCTGAGCCATATTTAAAGTGCCTAGACTAGTTAAGTATAAGTATCAATAGCGATAAATTTATACCAGAGCTAGTGAGCCACTCGCATTCCATAACATGATATAAGAAAAGTGGAGATAGTGACAATGAAACAATATCACATAAGACAGAGTCACAGACTGTAAAACATTAATACCAGAATCCTCACATAAAGTAAAACTTCTCCTCGCTGAGACCCAACGGGCTCTTCGCATTTCTATTGAGATTTTCACAATAAGCATAAAAAAATTCTTACACAGTAAAATTCTTCCGAAAATCTGGAACCTGTTTTTCTCTTCGGATCTTGCTTATATAGAGACCTCAGTACATGAGCAAGAAGATATTTTTGGAAAAATATCTTCCTCGCATGCCAAGAATTTGTTAGAGGTCCTTATCAAAATAACCAAAACTTATGATGAGGAATAAATGCCTCTCATCATTTGCAGTTAGGCACTGGGCATTTTTTAAGCAAAATATTAAACAACAGTCTCGTAAAAAGTAAAATGCTGGAGTGGAACATAAACT
Organism: Pinus albicaulis; assembly: GCA_034641835.2. Lineage (NCBI taxonomy): Eukaryota > Viridiplantae > Streptophyta > Pinopsida > Pinales > Pinaceae > Pinus > Pinus albicaulis. Next base: position 278,557,090 of record CM076570.1, on the reverse strand, counting down.
CCACTTGAAACTTAAAAGTAATTAACTAAAGTAAAAAGTAAAAAAGGCCACTAGGGTCGAATCATGAGTTGACAGTATTTCACTGATGAGAAGGGGTTGAGGTAGTCACTGACACTGGTGGTGGCACATTTGCTGACGAGCTGGCGATCTTGCTGGCGAACTGAGTGCATCTTTGCTGGCTGTCCACTGAAGGTTCAGGCATCGCTGTGAATCCTTCCACCTTGATATAGGCCTTTGTGATGACGTTGAAACCTGCCTCGAAGGGGAGCTTGTGTTTTATCAGATGAAGGAGAACGAATTCTTGGCAAAGGGATGAAACAATTGTCTCAGCTTTTAACCGAGCGGTTTTATCTGACAAGATGTCCGTCTGGTCTCTTTCTTCCTGGAGACGTCTTTTATATTCTGTTAATGGCCGTAGCATGGAAGGAGTGGTTGGGTCCCAGCAAGATGGAAGTCCAGCTATTGTAATCTCGGCCCAAACTGCATCGAACTGATCCACGTTTGCTGCCACCTGTTGCAGGTCTCTCGAAGCTATAACTCGGGCCGCCTCCTTGTCGATGATTTTCTGGCATTCAAAGGCCTCCATGAACTGACTTGGTATGCCATGCTTCTCCACCTCATCAGATTCCAACTCTTTCAAGAAAGAAATATAGCTTCTGGCATGCTGGACTCTGCTGGACAAGTTGAGGTCTGCCTCCTGAAATTTCTTGTTGAGATAGAGTACAACAGATTTGGTTTCCCCAATCATTTTCAGGAAACCCCACTGTTCTTTCACCACCGAGATTATCTCTAACCAAATTATCCTTCTCGCATCACTGAGGGTGATATTACCCTTTAGGCAGCTGTTGAGGTCATTGATGGTTTTCTGCTGGTCAGCTCTTGCCTTCTTTTCCTACTCGATCTCCTTCTGCAATATCTCTATTTTTTCTGGTATTCTCAGTCAAGGAGGTTTCCAACTCGGCGATTCTTTTCCTCGCGGTGGAAGCCTGCTTTTCTAGTACATCATTTGTGGCCTTTGCTATAGTTAGCTACTTAGACAAAGAACTAGTCTCTGATGGAGTGGTAGTTGGCACACAATTGTGCGTGTCCCAAGTCGTTTGCAGCTCCTTCAGCTTGCCCTGAAGAATAGTTATTGTCTCTACCATTTTTTATTTTTCCTCTTTCTCCTTCGACAATGAATCGGCCAAGTCTGCTTTTTCTTTCTCTGCCTATGCCAATTCAGTCATCTAAACATGGTGGGATGCCGGTATGCTAACCTTGCATTTCAATGACGCAACCTCCTTCTGCAATTGATCTATCACATAGCATTGTGGGTTGGAGTCTCCAGTTTTTTTCCCTTTGATCGACTCCATGAGGCCACGTATTTGATTCGCCTAGGCGCGGAAATTTTCCTATTCATTTTTTAGGGTCGCCCTCACCTGTTCATGCTTATTCTCCAGCTTCTTCAGTGTGATGGTGAGCCTCATTACCTCATCCTTCAGCATGTCACCAACCACCTGGAACAGGTTGCATTTGTCAAGGGATGGTACCTTGGCCATTTCAATTGCATACTAAAGCACCCTGTAACTAGTGGTACCTGCATTAGGATCCAAGATGGCCTTAGCCATAGACAATACCAGATGTTCTGTGTCCACATTCATGGAAGCTGAAACCTTGGTATGATATTTTTCCACATAACCTTCCAGCGCGGCCTTGTACTTGTCCCTGATCACTCTATTTTTTTGACTCCTTTCAATTACAATCGGTGAAGCATTATCGCCAATTGACTATGAGACCTCAGAGTAGTCGGAGGAGGTGATGCTATCTCTCAGCACTTTGCGCCCCGCTTTGCTTCCGTCCGGTTGGCCGTTTGGTACAAATGGCTCAAGCAACTGTTCTTCCCCTATGACCTCTGTCTTGCTTAAGACTGTTTTCTGTTTTTTGCGGAGGGGGGAACTTGTTCCTAAGGGTCCCAATTCTTCTTCTTGGCCTCTTTTGGCTTCTCCTTCTTCCCCTGTGGCAGATGACTCTGTCTCCATCTGTGAAATCAAAGGCCAAGTTTCAAGATTAGCCCTCCACTCTATAAACGGTCTCGACTCGTGTGTATAAGGAGTAGACTTGTTCCTCCTTCTTCTGTTAGAGATAATCCCCTGGGGATCATAGGCCAAAGTCTTCCCCTGTCTTAAATCCATGCCTTGCAACAGCTTCTCAACAACAGGAAGGGCGTGTCTTGAATTTACAATAAATGGGAAAATAGTGATAGAGAGTTTCAGGATTAAGCCCTTCTTAGCAGGGACAAAATGGAGTTGGTCAGATTTGAGAGTCTACCGAATATACTCCAGAGCGTAAAATCGTCGAGCAGGAAACACATGCAGCTGGTAAGGGGGGGCCTCGGCTCCATAGACCTAAATTTCAGTATAATTTTCAAATAGATACCAATCCCTAGTGCTCTTGGTTTTACTAGCTTGTAGCCAGCTCTTCATTTCAGGAAAAACCCTGGGCGAGGGAGAGTCATGGATGATAGTGTAGACAATAGGCATGAACTCATTTAGAAACCTGGAATAACCCACCCCATTTGGTAATTGGCACACTCCAAATTTCCAGTCGAAGACTGGTCGGGGTTGAGATTTTACCTCATATACCCTATCTAAACCCAAACCCTCAAACTTATCAACATGCTGATATAAGAAGAGGTAGAATACCATCGAAAAAAAGTGGAAGTGACTTGTTTCCGAAAGCTTTTGGAACTGGGTCTGAATGTTAGCAGCCAAGAAGCTAGGGATATCCAGAACTACCCCCTTTTGAGACATTAACCATAATAAATAAACACATGCCATGGAAACTTCCCCCAAACCGCCTACACCTAGAAGACCTGCGATGAGGGCCAGGATAGGCTGCACTTCTTCTTTGAACAGACTCAACGGGAAAGGATCTACAAAAGGAAGAGACACAACCTGGTTACTGGTTATAGAGGAAATGAAGTCTTCTTGCTACTCCCATGGAAATTTAGTGAACTGGGAGGTTAAAGCTATTTCATTAAAACTGGTATAGATGGCGCTGGTGGGAAAGCAGAGGGCTTGCCTGATGATGTCGGGAGAAAGAGAAAAAATATTATTCCCCTGAGCCGAGGTAAACATGCCTCGACACTCATCGTAGGCATATCTGAGCCAGTAGATAAAATCGACCATCGGGTAGACTTGGGGGTAATCTGATGATATAAACTTGATACAACCACCCGATATCGATCCCTATTCTCGACATGTCGCCTAAAAAGCTTGGGTTTTATACTGCTAATGGGAAAAGGGTATTGGGGATCATAGATTTCGGCTTGGAGGTCAATGAAGGGCTCGAACCCAGGAGGGTTTCTGGTTTCACGGACCTGAGGAGTCTCTGGTTCAGTTTTCTTGGGTGTGACCCTTCCCATGACTGACATACAAAACTTTTAAAAATGAAAGGAAAGCAGAGGGAATATGAGGGACGGAGTACCTGTGCAGTATGAATTTTCTCGGGAAAACGACACGGGGGTATTGACAGTGACTGGGTATACCTGGCACTAGCTCCCACTTAGTTTATACCGTAGCTGGAAGACCTATAAATTTTAATGCAGTAAAATATGGGAGGACCGCTATCTAAGACTGAAAGTTCTGAGGTAAAAGGCGGAGAGGTGAAATAAGCAGGGTAAGTGTCGTAAGGACACTGACAGTGGAGCACGCAGCGTATAGGGATTGGGCATCAGCTGGAATCAGGTGAACACTGTGTGCCGGGTTTAATACTGGTACGGGCCTCAGTACGAGCTCACCTAGAAACTTACCTTACCTTTCTGCTGCATAAGCCATCCGGTTCTTGAAAAATATTCTTCGTAAGGCTAGTCAAATACACAGCGTACAGGCCTCTAGGGACCGCACTTCACTCTGCCACATCACGCTTAGCTTGGGTCCACCCCGTGCTACGTCTACCACATCACGTTTATCTTGGGTCTGCCCCATGCTACGTCACCACAACTTCGCGGGGGTACGGGTCTCGTCCCCTTTCCACTCCTTGACCCCCTCGGAATTTCCCATACGGGGAGTTCCCTCACGTGCATATTATGAAAGTGGCAAGTCTTTTTGCTTTATACCTTTGCCTTTTTGCTTTATATTTGTACCCTTTCCGAACATATGCTTCGTTTTTAGGAACGTGACTTGTTTTATCATCGTTTCCCTTCAACCATTCTTTTAATGTTTCACCACCCATCATGCATTTGATATATGACTACTCAAGGGTTACCTTAAAAATTGACTGATGTTAACTAATGATCAACATTGGCTCGACCTGGGGATGGCATGTTCATCCATGAGTGTGTCGAGAACTTCGTAGACCACCTGTTTGTCTTTTGTATGGACATCACTCTTCATCCCTTTCATCCTTTTAATTTTCCTCTTCATGATTCATCAACACACACGCATCATTCAAACAGAGATGAAAACAGAAACTAATATACAATATGATACATCAGGCTTTCTTGGCCTAAATCAGAATTAGAAGTAAGGTTTGAGGAACTGACCATTTACAAGGGCATCAAGTAAATCTCCCTGTAAATTTTCCAACCTGAAAGTATTGTTTCCCCCTTGCTCTACAATTTTAAAAGGGCCAAACCAGAGGGGGTTGAATTTACCGTGTTTCCCTTTATCAGCCATTCGCATTTCCCATCTAAGCACTAAATCCCCAACCTCTAACTTCCTGTCCCTAGCATGTTGATCGAAAAGATCCTTCATTTTCTCCTTATATTCAATCAGCCTCTGGCTTACCTGATTCCGCGTTTCTTCTAGCTCCACCAGTTGGTTGATTCTCCTGGTCACATCATCAGGTTCTTCTTGGCTTTCCTACATGAATCGAGCTACCGATAATGCTAACTGTACAGGAAAAACTACTTCCCTCCCATATACTAATTCATACGGGGACTTCCCAGTTGCTCTCTAGCTGGTAATCCTGTTGGCCCACAGAGCGAATTTTAGCTGGGAGTCCCAATTTTTCTGGTTTTCGTTGATGGCCTTCTTAAGTGCTCTCACCAACGTTTTATTTGAAGACTCTACTAGGCCGTTTCCTTGTGGGTAATAGGCTGTAGACTGACCTAGTGCAATACTATACTGTTGACAGAAGCTGAAAAACTTTGCAGATTTAAAGGCTCGTGCATTGTCTGTCACAATCTTGGCAGGGCAGCCAAATCTGGATATGATATTTTCTTCCATGAATTTTATTACCACAATATCTGTTGCATTCCTGGCGGGTATAGCTTCCACCCACTTTGTGAAATAATCTGTGGCAGTTAGTATCCACTTATGCTGACCACTTGATGGAGGATGTATCTCCCCGATAAAGTCAATTCCCCACTGTTGAAATGGTTCATCTACATGAACAGGGATCATGGGCAGAGGTGCTAGCTTCTGTCTTTCAACAAATCTTTGGAATTTCTCACAAGCTCTCACCCGGGCAAAGACATCTCCAAAGAGTTTGGGCCAGAAGAATCCAGCCTTCAGGATTTTGTGAGCATTAGCCCTCCAACTGTAATGGCCCCCACAGATTCCTTCATGAAACTAAACCATTATACTCTCTACCTCTTCTTCTGTGAGACACAGGAGCAGGATGCTTGAGGGATCTCACCAGTACAGCCGACCGTTTACAACCACATACTTCTGTGACCTCAACCTCAATGTCATGTATTTAGCTTTGTCACAGCTGGGTGGGCAACTGAGTTTTAGAAGATATTCCACTATCTCCTTGTACCAGGGGCTGATGAGGTACTTCATATGTGTCTTCTGGGAAGCTATCTCTACTCCCTGCAGTTCTTCTTTCCTCTCAGACTCCTCTTTTGCCATCATGGACATATTTATACCCAGAGCCTGACAATTTGATTCAGACAAGATTTTGGCTAACCCTTGTCCCTTGATTAGTTTGGTAGGGAGGATGTATAGCTAATACTCTTGTATTTTGGTGATCCATTTCCCTCTTTTTCCTTCACTATCTCCCTAGATAAGGATATCCTTAACAGTTGCTGTGGGCACAAACGCAGTGACATGGGACTGCAAGACATACATACGAAAAGCTTTGAGTGGTTTCACTAGAGCATATGCCTGCTTTTCCAATATGTTATATTTCAGCTCAGCATCACGAAGCACCTGACTGAAGAAGGCAATAGGCTACTCATACCCTTCTTCATTTTTCTGCAATAGAACTCCTGCCACTGTATGAGGTGATGCAAAGGAAAATATCATAAAAGGTTTGGCATAATTTTTCCCAGCTAGCACAGGGGCTTCAGCAAATGAATTTTTATTCCTGGAAAAGGGCTCTCGTGATTCTTCTGACCACTTTACCTCATTATTCTTCTTCAGCATGTCAGTTATATGCCTAACTATCTCAGCATAGTTAGGGATGAACCTCCTCAGAAAGTTTATTCGGCCTAGGAACACCTGAACTTCCTTTTTATTTCTGGGGAGGGAAATGCCATTTATGAATTCTACTCTCTTAGGGTCTATCTTTACTCCATATTTGGTTACAATATGCCCCAAAATCTTGCCCTCTTCCAATGCAAACAAAGACTTTTTTGGGTTTAGGGAGAGGCCATACCTTCTGCACTTATTGAAGGTTCTGTGCAAGTGTTCAATGTGCTCTGCATCATCTTTTGAGAACACAATAATTTCGTCCAAATATACCACCACAAACTTATCTTTCTCTCTGAAAAAATCAATATCCATGGCCCTCTGAAAATTGGCCCCTGCGTTAATCAACCCAAAAGGCATCCTGGCATACATAAACGTCCCCCATGGAGTGGTAAAGGTAGTCTTCTTTTGATCTTCTGGTAGTACAGCCACCTGATTGTACCCAGAGAATCTATCCATCATCGACATTCGAGAAGCTCCTACCACTTTCTGCAAGATGTGATCCATCTTGGGCAGTGGATAATTATCCTTTAAGGATGCTCTGTTCAAATTCCTGAAATCAACACATAGCCTTATTTCTCCATTTTTCTTCCGTACAGGGACTAGGTTTGCTACCCACTCAGAATATCTCAATGGTACAATGATTTTGGCCTTCAACAGTTTCTTAATTTCTTTCTCAATCGAGGGTAGCAGCAGGAGATTTATCTGTCTAAGCTTTTGTTTATGTGGTTTTTCATCTCCCTTCAATGGAATTTTATGCTGCATGATGCTGATATCGAAGGTTTTATGGTCTTGATAAGACCATAAAAACACATCTTTATATGACTGGAATAATTTATAGTAGAGCTTTTTATATTCCCCAGGGACCTTCTTGGACAACTTCACGATTTTAGGGTCAGCCTCAGAGCCAAGATTCAGATCTTCTACCAGATTCTCCTCTACGACTTTGTTTGGATGCAGTGGAACATCATTCTTATTAAACAGCCTTTCTAAGGGCACTAGTCCTCGGGGAATGACATTTCCTTTCAACTGCAGGAATTTGTGGCCAGCCACCTTTCCTTCCCATTTATCTCCTGAAGTTTTTTCAACCTCCTCTTCTTCACAAGTATCAATCTCCATGTTGGAATATTCCCCAACTGTTTCCAAGAATCTCTTCACCTGTTCTTCATCTTCAAACACTTGCCAATGTTTGATATTGTCTGGGATTGATGGGCGATAACGTACCTCGATTTCATATCTCAAGAGAGGATTCTGAGGTGGACGCAAAGTACTGGCAGCCACTGCCAGGGAGTCTGACATATTATTCTGCTCTCGGGGCATGAACTGGATATTGAATGCTAAGAAGAATTTCTCCACCAGATCCCAAACTTCGTTCCTATAAGCCCTTAGCCTAGGATGTTTGGCTTGGCACTGATTCTTCACTTTTCTGACTACCAGTTCTGAATCTCCCAGAACTTTTAGAATTTGTATGTTCATGCTCCTGGTTGTCTGCAGCCCCAATAGAAGTGCTTCATACTCGGCCACATTATTGGTGGCTTCATACTCCAGCTTGAAAGACAAAGGGACCCATTGGCCTACAGGAGAAATCAATAATACCCCAGCCCCATTACCTTCCCTGGAGTTTTCCCTATCAAAATGAAGTGTCCAGATTTATGATTTAGGACTCTCTATTGACTGCTCTGTCTTGATCTGGTAAAATGATGGTTCATGAGCACACTCTTGATCTTCTTCAAGAATTAAACATGAGAAATCTCCCTCCCTGCTATAAACTGGAGAATTAATGAGTCATCTACCTTGGTAACTGTCTTGAAAAATCAGGTTTCCCGGTACAACCTCCTCTCTTGACCACCAAAAACAGGGATAGTGGCATAGGTCAGGTCCAACTTGATTGGTCCACCAATTTTAGTCCCCCAAGATCTTGATAGTAGCATGCCAAAGCGAGCTGGAATGTCAGCCACCACTATGTCCATCACTACACTTTTTGCTGGGATCTGAGCCAGATTGACCACCAAATCCTTGATCATGCCCAGGCATTTAACTCTCTTGGAGTCAAATGAATAAAGGTCCTAGTACGGACGGGTGATTTTTAGTCCTAGTTGTTCCATGACCGAAAGGGGAAAAAGGTTATGGGAGGCTCCCGAGTCTAACATATAGTTATGTAGCAGCAGGTCATGTATTACTAAAGACACATAAAAAGGGGGAGTAGCAGCATCTAACTCCTCGACATGTGGGCCAAATACAACCATAGTTCTTTCTTCTTGAAGGTTCAGACTATCTGGAATATGTATTACTTCTGGGGGTAGCATGAAGGATGTGACTTGGGACTGATATGCAGGTTGTTTTAACAATTCGGTTAAGGGAACTAGGATTTTTACATTCTCAAATTCCTTTTGTAAACTGAAGGTAGAGGAGGACCTATCTACTGACACTTATTTTGATTCTTTGTCTTTGGAGTCTTTGTTCTGGGGGAGAGGTTTGACTTATTTTATAACTGGCTTGACACAAGGGAGGTTAGCTCCTTGTGAAGATGATGGAATTTTATCAACAGACTGCAAAGATTGGTTAAGAGGCCTCTTACCTTTGTCCGGGGTCCTTTGAGCTATTGCCTCTTTTTGTATAGGTGCTTCCTCTTGAGGTGTATCCTCCTCCTGATCCTAAGTGCAAGTTCTCTTCCTGGAAGATCTGAGGTCATATATTCTATTGAACTGAGCTTGCATGAAATCGACGAACTGCTTGCAGTAGTTATCAATCTCAGGATCTTCGGTGTCTTCATTAGCTTTCCCTTCTGTGTGTGGATGCACCCCCACTTCGTCACTTTCATGTAGGGGGAATTCCACTTCATCATTGTTTGAGAAAGCAAGGTATTCCTCCTCTTGCTCATAAGTGGTGTCTTCGGTAGGACCATCTACTTGTCCTTATAAATACAGAGGATGTGGTACCTAGTCTTGCTGATCCTTCCTTTCCCTTTGCAGTATCTGCAAGGGTGGCTTCCTGTATTGAGGATTATAACCTTTGTTTGGAGAATTTTGGAAATTCTTGGAGGGTGAATTCTTGGCCTCCATTTCAAGCTTAACCAACTTACTTGAAAGATTCTTGATCATCTTGTTCATCTCCTCAATCCCGTCATTTGCTGAATCTCTATCTTGACTTGAGGTGGATACCTCTTCTTTTCCCCTTCTTCTGGTATCCTGTTCAGGTTTTCCCTTGGATTTACCAGTGGAGGAAAAGTTAGCCTCAAGCTCCAGTGCATCTATCTAGGCATCATCCAGGGTGGTTGGCTTTCTTTCTCTCAGAGAGAAGCCGAATTCTGAGTCAAAAGCTACCACGAAAACAACCTTGGAAGCAGTCTGATGAGCCTTCATATCTGCGGGAAGGCTCAGGTACAACTTGTTAAATCTCTTAATAAATATGGCCACCCCTTCATTATGTATTTTCTTGAGTGTATTAAACTCGGTAAGACAATGTCTATGATATTTCTTCTCTCCCCATTTTCTGAGGAAAGTGTCCTCCATCCCTTCCCAAGTGGTGACAGAACGGTCTCCCAGTGTCTTGAACCATTTTCTGGCTTCACCGTCAAGATATTGCACAAACAGTCTTAGGACTACGTCGAGATGTTCCACGTTAAAATTTTCTGTGAAATAGCATAAGACCTCAAGGTGTTTTTGAGCTTCGATCTTGTTTTCCCCGTTGAAACGGGGCAGGATCTTTAGATAGTCCTGTGGCATATCATTCAACACTTGAGGTAATGCTAGGGGGGCATATTTATTCAGCAAGAAGCCCAGAACATTTGCCATTGGAGGAGGAGGTGGAGGTAACAGAAGGGTTTGATGTGTAAGAGGAGGGGGAGGTGGAAGTGAGGTGTGAATGACAATGGGAATGTATTGAACAGCATCTTTGGGTGATGACGAAAAAGGTGGAGTATTAACAACAGATATTTCAGTGACTTCTTTGACTTCTTCAGCCTCTGGAGTGGGATGGAATGAATAACGAGTGGTATCTATTGATTCAGCCTCGTCCTTAATTTGGATTTTTCCCAGAGGAATACTATCTGAGTAATAACTGGTTTCTCCCACAATAGAGTTAGAAGCTTGCACTTGGGCTACTTGAGGAGATGAGGAAGGGAAGTCTTCTAAAGAAAATTTTGGGATCTCAGTATGGATGAATTTTCTTTCCCTCCAATTTCTTCTATGTAGGATTCTCTCTGGGTCAGACACAAAGGGTGTCTTTGGCTGAGACGTATCTGACCTCAGGTGTGGCTTCCGAGGAGCCAGGACTACAAATAGATGTATCTGAAAAATGAATGTGGAGTCGCCAAGGTGAGGGATATACAATTCTCAACTCTCCATGCTCACCTGATTGAAGAGTGAATAAGGTTTTTTCGAGGCCCGGGGATTTTAATTTCTCTCAACTTCGTTCCCTGGCAACGGCGCCAAAAATATGTTGTCGATCCTAGAGACAGCCTTGAGTTGTGAAATACCAGTGCCTAGGACATCTTATATAGTAAGGAGCGTAAGGTATATTCCATGGCTTTTAACAGCATGAGGCTCTTTACTACTTCAACCTTTACAAGGAGATACAATATAAATGGAACCAGACTACTCACAGATTCAGCATAATGAAAAGACGTTGCAGAGGCAAGGAGTGAATCCTCAATATAGATGCTTCAGACAACTCAGATACAGCTTTCTGTAGGGAGGGCCAGTTTCTAAAATTCTTTACAGAGATTTAAAATTCAACGATGTTTGCTGCGGAGAAAGTATAGGAGGAATACTAACTACTAATGAAATGGAATTTAGTAAACATATTCAAACATGATATGGGCTTAAAAGATAAGAATCCATACATGTCAACAGTCTTGAAAGAATAACATCCCATAGTATTTAATATAGAGGAAGCATGAGTGAAGTGAAAAGTGAAACAGCATACCATGCCTGAGCCATATTTAAAGTGCCTAGACTAGTTAAATATAAGTATCAATAGCGATAAATTTATACCAGAGCTAGTGAGCCACTCGCATTCCATAACATGATATAAGAAAAGTGGAGACAGTGAAATAGACAATGAAACAATATCACATAAGACAGAGTCACAAACTATAAAACATTAAGACCAAAATCCTCACATAAAGTAAAACTTCTCCTCGTTGAGACCCAACGGGCTCTTCGCATTTCTATTGAGATTTTCACAACAAGCATAAAAAAATTCTTACACAGCAAAATTCTTCCGAAAATCTGGAACCTGTTTTTCTCTTTGGATCTTGCTTATATAGAGACCTCATTACATGAGTGAGAAGATATTTTTTGGAAAAATATCTTCCTTGCATGCCAGGAATTTGTTAGAGGTCCTTATCAAAATAACCAAAACTTATGATGAGGAATAAATGCCTCTCATCATTTGCAATTAGGCACTCGGCCGTTTTGAAGCAAAATATTAAACAACAGTCTGGAAAAAAGTAAAATGTTGGAGTGGAACATAAATTCCACTTGAAACTTAAAAGTAATTAACTAAAGTAAAAAGTAAAAAAGGCCACTAGGGCCGAATCATGAGTTGACAGTATTTCACTGAAGAGAAGGGGTTCTGGTAGTCGCTGACACTAGTGGTGGAACATTTGCTGATGAGCTAGCGATCTGGCTGGCGAACTGAGTGCATCTTTGCTGGCTGTCCGCTGAAGGTTCATGTATCACTTTGAATCCTTCCACCTTGATATAGGGCTCTGTGAGGACGTTGAAACCTGCCTCGGTGGGGAGCTTTTGTTTTATCAGATGAAGGAGAACGAATTCTTGGCGGAGGAATGAAACAATTGTCTCAGCTTTTAACCGAGCGGTTTTATCTGAAAAGATGTTCGTCTGGTGTCTTTATTACTGGAGACGTGTTTTATATTTTGTTAATGGACGTAGCATGGAAGGAGTGGTTGGGTCCCAGCAACATGGAAGTCCATTTGTTGTAATCTCAGCCCAAACTGCATCGAACCGATCCACGTTTGCTGCCACCTGTTGCAGGGCTCTCGAAGCTATAACTCGGGCCACCTCCTTGTCGATGATTTTCTGGCATTCAAAGGCCTCCATGAACTGACTTGGTATGCCATGCTTCTCCACCTCATCAGATTCCAACTCTTTCAAGAAATAAATATAGCTTCTAGCATGTTGGGTTGTGCTGGACAAGTTGAGGTCTGCCTTCTGAAATTTCCCGTTGAGATAGAGTACATCAGATTTGGTTTTCTGTCACCGCCGAGATTTTCTCTGACCAAATTATCATTCTCACATCACTGAGGGTGATATTACCCTTCAGGTGGCTATTGAGGCCATTGATGGTTTTCTGTTGGTCTGCTCTTGCCTTCTTTTCCTGCTCGATCTCCTTTTGCAATATCTCTGTTTTTCTGGTATTCTCAGCCAAGGAGGTTTCCAACTCGGTGATTCTCTGCCTCGCGGTGGAAGCCTTCTTTTCTAGTATATCATTTGCAGCCATTGATGTAGTTAACTTCTTGGAAAAAGAACTAGTATCTGATGGAGTGGTAGTTGGCACACAGCTGTGCGTGTCCCAAGTCGTTTGCAGCTCCGTCAGCTTGCCCTGAAGAATAGTTATTGTCTCTGCCATTTTTTCTTTTTCCTCTTTCTCCTTCGCCAGTGAATCGGCCAAGTTTTCTTTTTCTTTCTCCTCTTGTGCCAATTCAGCCATCTGAACATGGTGGGATGCCGGTATGCTGACCTTGAATTTCAATGACGCAACCTCCTTCTGCAATTGATCTATCACATAACGCTGCGGGTTGGAGTCTCCAGTTTCCTTCCCTTTGATCGACTCCATGAGGCCATGTATTTGATTTGCCTGGGCATAGGAATTTGCCTGTTCATTTTTTAGGGTCGCCCTCACCTGTTCATGCTTAGTCTCCAGCTTCTTCAGTGTGATGGTGAGCCTCATTACCTCATCCTTCAGCATGTCACCAACCACCTGGAATAGGTTGCATTTTTCAAGGGCTAGTACCTTGGCCATGTCAATTGCATACTCAAGCACCCTGTAACTAGTGGTACCTGCATTAGGATCCAAGATGGCCTCAACCATAGACAATACCAGATGTTCTGTGTCCACATTCATGGAAGCCGAAACCCTGGTATGATATTTTTCCACATAACCTTCCAGCGCGGCCTTGTACTTGTCCCTGATCGCTCTATTTTTCTGACTCCTTTCAATTACAATTGGTGAAGCATTATCGCAATTGCCTGTGAGACCTCAGAGTAGTCGGAGGAGGTGATGCTATCTCTCAGCACTTTGAGCCCCGCTTTACTTCTGTCCGATTGGCCGTATGGTACAAATGGCTCAAGCAATTGTTCTTCCCCTATGACCTCTGCCTCACTTGAGACTGTTTTCTGCTTTTTGCGGAGGGGGGAACTTGTTCCTGAGGGTCCCAATTCTTCTTCTTGGCCTCTTTTGGCTTCTCCTTCTTCCCCTGTGGTAGATGAATCTGTCTCCATCTGCGAAATCAAAGGCTAAGTTTCAAGATTAGCCTTTCACTCTATAAACGGTCTCGACTCGTGTGTATAAGGAGTAGACTTGTTCCTCCTTCTGTTAGAGATAATCCCCCGGGGATCATAGGCCCAAGGCTTCCCCTGTCTTAAATCCATGCCTTGCAACAACTTCTCAACAACAGGAAGGGCGTGTCTTGAATTTACAATAAACGGGCCAATAGTGATAGGGAGTTTCAGGATGAAGCCCTTCTTAGCGGGGACAAAATGGAGTTGGTCAGATTTGAGAGTCTGTCGAATATACTCCAGAGCATAAACTCATTGAGCAAGAAACACAAGCAACTGGTAAGGGAGGGCCTCGGCTCCATAGACCCGAATTTCAGTATAATTGTCAAATAGATACCAATCCCCAGTGCTCTGGGTTTTACTAGCTTGTAGCCAGCTCTTCATTTCAGGAAAAACCCTGGGCGAGGGAGAGTCATGGATGATAGTGTAGACAATAGGCATGGACTCATTTAGAAACCTGGAATAACCCACCCCATTTGGTAATTGGCACACTGCAAAGTTCCAGTCGAAGACTAGTCGGGGTTGAGAGTTTACCTCATATACCCTATCTAAACCCAAACCCTCGAACTTATAAGCATGCTAATATAAGAAGAGTTAGAAGACCATCGAACAAAAGCGGAAGTGACCAGTTTCTGATAGCTCTTGGAACTGGGTCTGAATGTTAGCAGCCAAGAAGCCATGGATATCCAGAACTACCCCCTTTCGAGACATTAACCATAAGAAATAAACACATGCCATGGAAACTTCCCCTAAACCGCCTACACCTAGAAGACCTGCGATGAGGGCCAGGATGGGCTGCACTTCTTCTTTGAACAGACTCAACGAGAAAGGCTCTACATAAGGAAGAGACGTAGCCTGGTTTCTGGTTATAGAGGAAATGAAGTCTTCTTGCTGCTCCCATGGAAATTTAATGAACTAGGAGGTTAAAGCTATTTCATTGAAACTAGTATAGATGGCGCTGGTGGGAAAGCAGAGGGCTTGCCTGATGATGTCGGGAGAAAGAGAAAAAATATTATTCCCCTGAGCCGAGGTAAACGTGCCTCGATGCTCATTGTAGGCATCTCTGAGCCAGCAGATAAAATTTACCACCGGGTAGACTGGGGGGGTACTCTGATGATATAAACCTGATACAACCACCTGATATCAATCTCTATTCTCAACATGTTTCCTAAAAAGCTCGGGTTTTATACTGCTAATGGGAAAATGGTATTGGGGATCACAAATTTCGGCTTGGAGGTCAATGAAGGGCTCGAACCCAGGAGGGTTTCATGTTTCACGAACCTGAGGAGTCTGTTGTCACTCCTAGAGACAGCCTTGAGTTGTAAAAGACCAGTGCCTAGGACATCTTATGCAGTAAGGAGCGTAAGATATAATTCAAGACTTTTACAGTATGAGGCTCTTTACTAATTCAACTTTCACAAGAGAATGTAATATAAATGGAACCAGAATATTCTTAGAGTAAAAAAAATAACAAGATGCCACAGAGGCAAGGAATGAGTCCTTAATATAGATGCATCAGACAACTTAAAGACAGTTTCCTTTAAGGAGGGCTAGATTCTAGAATGCTTTACAGAGATTTAAAAATCAGATGAAGTTTGCTACGTAGAAAATAGATAAGGATATTAACTACTAATGAGAGGGAACTCCGTAAACATGTTTAAACATGAGATGGGCTTAAACGGATAAGAATCCATACATGTCAATTTTCTTGAAAGAATAACATCTCACAGTATTTAATATAGAGGAATAATGAGTGAAGTGAAAAGTGAAACAACATACCATGCCTGAGCAATATTTAAACCGCTTGACAAATTCAGTATAAGTATCAATGGTGATAAATTTATACCAAAAGCTAGTGAGCCACTCGCATTCCAGAACATGATATAAGGAAGTTGAAATAGAGAAATAAACAGTAAAACGATATCACATAAGAGAGGGTCACACACTATAGAACACTTAGACCAGAATCCTCACATAGAGTAAAACTTCTTCTTGCTGAGACCCAATGGGCTCTTCGCATTTCTATTAAGATTTTCACAACAAGCATACAACAATTCTTGCACAACAAAATTCCTTTGAAAATCTGGAACCTGTTTTTCTCTTCTGATCTTGCTTATATAGAAACCTCCATACATGAGCGAGAATATATTTTTTGGAAAAATATCTTCTTCGCATGCCAAAAATTGGTTAAAGGTCCTTATCAAAATAATCAAAACTTATGATGAGGAATAAAGGCCTCTCATCATTTTCAGTTGAGCACTCTGCCATTTTGAAACAAAATATTAAACAAACGTCTTGGCAGAAAGAAAAATACTGGGGTGAAATATAAATTCCACCTAAAACTTGAAAATAACTAACTAAAGTAAAACTAAAAAGGCCGCTAGGGAAAAATCCTAAATTAACAGTGCTTCATTTACGCGAAGGGGTCGAGGCGGTTGCTGACACTGGTGGCGGAACATTTGTGGACGAGCTGGTGATCTGGCTGGCAAACTGGGTGCACCTCTGCTGACTGTCCGCTGAAGGTTCAGGCATAGCTGCGAATCCTTCCACCTTGACGAAGGCCTCGGTGAGATCATTTAGGCTTGCGTCTGTGGGGATCTTATGTTTTATCAGATGAAGGAGAACGAATTCTGGGCAGAGCGCTGAGACAATTGTTTCTACTTTTAACCAAGCGGTTTTATCTGACAGGATGTCCGCCCAGTCCCTTTCTTCCTGGAGCCGTGCTTCATATTCTGGTAATGATCGTAGCATGGAAGGAGTGGTCGGGTCCCAGCATGACGGAAGTCCTTCCATGGTGATCTCGGCCTAGACTGCATCGAACTGGTCCACGCTGGCTGCCAACTATTGTAGGGCCCTCGAAGCTATAACGCGGGCCGACTCCTTATCTATAACCTTCTGGAATTTTACAGCTTCCTTAAACCGACTCGCTATGCCATTCTGCTCCGCCTCACTAGATCTCAACCCTTTCAAGAAAGAAACATATCCCCTGGCGTGCTGGGCTCTGCTGGACAAGTTGAGATCTCCTTCCTGAAACTTCCTCCTGAGATAGAGTACAGAAGATTTTATTTCGACTCAACGAGAAAGGTTCTGCAGTAGGAAGAGACGTAGCCCAGTTACTGGTTATAGAGGAAATGAAGTCGTTTTGGTGCTCCCATGGAAATTTGGTGAAATAGGAGGTTAAAGCCACTTCACTGAAACTGGTATAGGTGGTGCTGGTGGGAAAGTGGAGGGCTTGCCGGATAATGTCGGGGGAAAGAGAAAAAATATTATTCCCCTGAGCAGAGGTAAACATGCCTCGACGCTCATCGTAAGCATCTCTAAGCTAGCAAATAAAATCGACCACCGGGTAGACTGGGGGGTAATCTGATGATATAAGCTTGATACAACCACCCGATATCGATCCCTATTTTCGACATGTCACCTAAAAATCTCGGGTTTTATACTGCTGATGGGAAAAGGGTATTGGGGATCACAGATTTCGGCTTGCAGGTTGATGAAAGACTTGAACCCGGGAGGGTTTCTAGTTTCACCGACCTGAGGAGTCTCTGGTTTAGTTTTCTTGGGTGTGCCCCTTCCCATGACTGACATATAAAAATTTTAAAAATGAAAGGAAAGTAGAGGGAATATGAGGGACGGAGTACCTATGCAGTAGGGAAATCTACTTGGGGAAACGACATGGGGGTTGTTGATAGTGACTGGGTAGACCTTGGCACTAGCTCCCACTTAGTTTATACCGTAGCTGGAAAACCTACGAATTTTACTGCAGTAAAATATGGGAGGATTGTTATCTAAGACTGAGAGTTCAAAGGTAAAAGGCGGAGAGGTGAAATAAATGGAGGGGAGTGTCGTAAGGACACTGACAGTGGAGCGCGCGGCATGTAAGGATTGGGTGTCAGCTGGAAACAGGTGAACACCGTGTGCCGGGTTTAATACTAGTACGGGCCTTGGTACCAGTTCACCTAGAAATTTACCTTACCTTTCTGCTGCATAAGACATCCGGTTCTTGAAGAGTATCCCTCGTAAGGCTGGTTAAATACACAGTGTACAGGCCTCTGGGGCCCGCACTTCACTCTACCACCTCTCTCTTTCCTGCGCTTTTCTCCGCCGCATCATCTTTACGTTGGGTCCACCCCGTGACACGTCACCTTAATTCCGCAGGGGTGTGGATCTCTTCCCCCTTCCGCTTTTTGACCCTCGCGTAAATTCCCATATGAAGAGTTCCCTTGCGTGCGTATTGTGGACATGGCGAGCTTTTTAATAATTTTGATTTGTGTCCTTTGTGCCATACCTTTGCCCCTTTGTTTGGCTTGGAATTTTTTCATGCATATGCTTCGATTTTTAGGCACGTGACTAGTCTTGCATCGTTTCTCTTCAACGAACCCTTAAATGTTTCACAATCTGTCATAATATTCGATACATGGCTTCTCAAGGCTTAATTTAAAAAATGACTAATTTTAATTAATGATCAACATTGGCTCCACCTGGGGATGACACGTTCATTCTGGAGCGTGTCGAGAACTTCGCAGACCACCTATTTATCTTCTGTGGACACCATTCCTCAGTACTTTTAATTTTCTTCTTCATGATCCATCACGTCCCACACATTATTCAATCAAAGATGAAAACAGTAACTAATATACAATATGATACATCAGGCTCTCTCGGCCTGACTCAGAACTAGAAATAAGGCTTGAGAAACTGACCATTTATAGGGGCGTCGAGAAGATCTCCCTGTAAATTTTCCAACCTGAAGGTATTTTTGCCACCTTGTTCTACAATTTTAAAGGGGCCAAACCAGAGGGGGTCGAATTTACCGTGTTTCCCTTTATCAGCCCTTCGAATGTCCCATCTGAGCACTAAATCCCCTTTCTGTAACTTTCTGTCCTTGGCATGTTGATCGAAAATATCCTTCATTTTCTCCTGGTATTCAACTAGCTTCTGACTCACCTGATTCCGCGTTTCTTCTAGCTCCACCAGCTGGTTGATTCTCCTAGTCACATCATCGGGCTCTTCCTGACTTTCTTGCATGAATCAAGCCACTGGTAATGCTAACTGTACAGGGAAAATTGCTGCCCTCCCATATACTAATTCATACGGGGACTTCCCGGTGGCTCTCTTGCTGGTAATCCTGTTGGCCCATAGAGCGAATTTTAGCTGGGAATCCCAATTCTTCTGATTTTAATTGATAGCATTCTTCAGTGCTCTCACCAGCGTTTTATTTGATGACTCTGCTAGGTCGTTTCCTTGTGGGTAATAGGCTATAGAGTGACCTAGGGAAATATTATACTGTTGACAGAAGCTGACAAACTTTGCAGATTTAAAGGCCTATGCATTGTCGGTCACAATCTTGGCAGGGCAGCCAAATCTGGATATGATGTTTTCTTCCATGAATTTTATCACCACAGTATCTGTTGCATTCCTAGCAGGTATAGCTTCCACCAACTTTGTGAAATAATCCGTGGCAGTTAGTATCCACTTATGCTGACTGCTTGATGAAGGATGTATTTCGCCGATAAATTCAATTCCCCACTACTGGAAAGCTTCATCTACATGAACAGGGATCATGGGCAGAGGTGCTAGCTTCTATCTTTCAGCAAATCTTTGGCATTTCTCACAAGCTCTGACCTGGGAAAAAATATCTCCAAAGAGTTTGGGCCAAAAGAATCCAGCCTTTAGGATTTTATGAGCAGTAGCCCTCCAACTGTAATGGCCCCCACAGATTCCTTCATGAAACTCAGCCATTATACTCTCTACTTCTTCTTCAGTAAGACACAGGAGCAGGATGCCTGAGGGGTCTCACCAGTACAGCTGACCGTTTGCAACCACGTACTTCTGTGACCTCAACCTCAGTGTTCTGTATTTAGCTTTGTCACAGCTGGGGCGGGCAGCTGAGTGTTAGAAGATATTACACTATCTCCTTGTACCAAGGGTTGATGAGGTACTTCATATGTGTTCTGAGAAGCTATCTCTACTCCCTGTGGTTCTTCTTTCCTCTCAGACTCCTCGTTTTCCATCATGGACAGGTTTATGCCCAGAGCCTGACAATTTGATTCAGACAAGATTTTAGCTAACCCTTGTCCCTTGATTAGTTTAGTAGGGCGGATGTCTAGCTCATACTCCTATATTTTGGCTATCCATTTCCCTCTTTTTCCTTCACTATCTCCTTGGATAAGGATATCCTTAACCGCTGATGTGGGCACAAATGCAGTGACATGGGACTGGAGGACATACATATGAAAGGCTTTAAGGGACTTCACCAGAGCATACGCCTGCTTTTCCAATATGTTGTATTTCAGCTCAACATCACGAAGCACCTAACTAAAAAAGGCAATAGGCTGCTCATACCCTTCTTCATTTTTCTGCAATAGGACTCCTGCTACTGTATGAGGTGATGCAAAGGAAAAGATCATAAAAGGTTTGTCATAGTCTGGCCCAGCTAGCACAGGGGCTTCAGCAAATGCATTTTTAATCCTGGCAAAAGCTTCTCGTGATTCTTGTGACCACTTGACCTCATTATTATTCTTCAACATGTCAGTTATGTGCCTAACTACCTCAGCATAGTTAGGGATGAATCTCCTCATAAAGTTTATATGGCCTAGGAACACCTGAACTTCCTTTTTATTTCTGGGGAGGGAAATTCCATTTATAACTTCTACTCTCTTAGGATCTATCTTTACTCCATATTTGGTTACAATATGTCCCAAAAGCTTGCCCTCTTCCAGTGAAAACAAAGACTTCTATGGATTGAGGGAGAGGCCATACTTTCTGCACTTCTCGAAGGTTCTACGCAAGTGTTTAATGTGCTCTGCTTCATCTTTTGAGAACACAGTAATGTCGTCCAAATATACCACCACAAACTTATCTTTCTCTCCGATAAAAGAAATGTCCATGGCCCTCTGAAAAGTGGCCCCTGCGTTAATCAACCCAAAAGGCATCCTGGCATACATGAACGTCCCCCATGGAGTGGTAAAGGCAGTCTTCTTTTGATCTTCTGGTAGTACAGCCACCTGATTGTACCCAGAGAATCCATCCATCATCGACATTCGGGAAGCTCCTACCACCTTCAGCAAGATGTGATCCATCTTGGGCAGTGGATAATTATCCTTTAAGGATGCTCTGTTTAGATTCCTGAAATCAACACATAGCCTTATTTCTCCGTTCTTCTTCCATACAGGGACTAAGTTTGCTACCCACTCAGAATATCTCAATGGTACAATGATTTTGGCCTTCAGAAGTTTCTTAATTTCTTTCTCAATAGAGGGTAGCAACAGGGGATTTATCTGTCTAAGCTTCTTTTTATGTGGTTTTGCATCTCCCTTCAATGGAATTTTATGCTGCATAATGCTGATATCAAAGGTTTTTAGGTCTTGATAATACCATGAAAACACGTCTTTATAGGACTGAAATAAATTCTGGTACAGCTGTTTATATACCTCCGGGATCTTCTTGGACAACTTCACGATTTTAGGGTCAGCCTCAGTGCCAAGATTCAGATCCTCTACCTGATTCTCCTCTACAAATTTTTTCGGCTGCAATGGAACATCATTCTTTTTAAACAGCCTTTCTAAGGGCACTATTCCTCGGGGAATGACATTCCCTTTCAACTGCAAAAATCTGTGGCCAGCCACTTTTCTTCCCATTTATCTCCTGAAGTGTCTTCAGTCTCCTCCTCTTCAAAAATATCAATCTCCATGTTGGAAAATTCCCCAACTTTTTCCAAGAATCTCTTCACCTGCTCTTCATCTTCAAACACTTTCCAATGTTTGATGTTGTCTGGGATTGATAGCCTATAACGTACCTCAATTTCATATCTCAAGAGAGGATTCTGAGGTGGAAGAAAAGTACTGGCAGCCACTGCAAGGGAGTCTGCCATCCTATTCTGCTCCCGGGGCATGAACTGGATATTGAATGCCAAGAAGAAATTCTCCACCAGATCCCAAAATTCGTTCCTATAAGCCCTCAGCCTAGGATGTTTGGCTTGGCACTGATTCTTTACTTGTCTGACTACCAGTTCTGAATCTCCCAGAACCTTTAGACTTTGTATGTTCATGCTCCTGGCTGTTTACAACCCCAATAGAAGTGCTTCATACTAAGCCACATTATTTGTGGCTTCATACTCCAGTTTGAAAGACAAAGGGACCCATTGGCCTGTAGGTGAAATCAATAATACCCCAGCTCCATTACCTTCCCTGGATTTTTCCCCATCAAAATGAAGTGTCCAGATTTCTTATTCAAGACTCTCTATGGACTGTTCTGTCTTGATCTGGTAAAATGATGGCTCATGAGCGTACTCTTGATCTTCCTCCACCATTAAACATGAGAAATCTCGCTCCCTGCTATAAATTGGAGAATTAACTGAGTCATCTGCCTTGGTAACTGTCTTGACAAATCTGGTCTCCCAATACAGCCTTCTCTCTTGACTACCAAATACAGGGATAGTGGCATAGGTCAGGTCCAACTTGATTGATCCACCAATTTTAGTCCCCCAAGATCTTGACAGTAGCATGCCAAAGCGAGCTGGAATGTCAGCCACCACTATATCCATCACTACACTTTTTGTGAGGATCTGAGCCAGATTGACCACTAAGCCCTTTATCATGCCCAAGAACTTAACCCTTTTAGAGTCAAATGAATAAAGGTCTTTGTATGGGAGGGTGATCTGTATTCCTAGCTACTCCATGACCAAGAGGGGTAAAAGGTTATGAGAGGCTCCCGAATCTAACATACAGTTATGCAGCAGCAAGTCATGTATTACTAAAGACACATAAAAAGGGGGAGTAGTAGCATCTAACTCTTCGACATGTGGGCCAAACACAACCATAGGCCTTTCTTCTTGAAGGTTCAGACTATCAGGAATATATATTACTTCTGGGGGAAGCATAAAGGATGTGACCTGGGACTGATATGCAGGTTGCTAAACTGGGATTTTAACCTTCTCGAGTTCCTTTTGCAAACTGAAGGCAAAGGAGGACCTATCTACTGACACCTCTTTTGGTTCTTTATCTTTGGAATCTTTGTTTTGGGGGAGAGGCTTGACTTCTTTTAATATTGGATTGACACTAGGGAGTGTGGCCCCTTGTGAAGATGATGGAATTTGATCAGCAGACGGCAAAGATTGGTTAAGAGACCTCTTACCTTTGTCCGGGGTCCTTTGAGCCGTGGCCTCCTTCTGAGCAGGTGCTTCCTCTTGAGGCGTGTCCTCCTCTTGATCCTGAGTGCGAGTTCTCTTCCTGGAATATCTGAGGTCATATCTTCTATTGAACTGAGCTTGCATGAAATCGACGAACGACTTACAGTAGTCATCAATCTCAGGATCTTCGGCATCTTCAGTAGTTTTTCCTTCTGTGTGTGCCTGCACCTCTGCTTCGTCACTTTCATTTAGGGGGCATTCCAATTCATCGTTGTTTGAGAAAGAAAGGTATGCTTCTTCTTGCTCATAAGTGGTGTCTTTGGTAGGACCATCTAATTTTCCTTCCAAATACAGAGGATGTAGTACCTGGTCCTGCTGTTCCTTCCTTTCCCTTTGCAGTATCTACAAGGGTGGCTTCCTGTATTGAGGATTATAACCTTTGTTTGGGGCATTTTGGAAATTCTTGGAGGGTGAATTCTTGGCCTCCATTTCAAGCTTAACCAACTTATTTGAGATATTCTTGATCATCTCTTCAATCCTGTCATTAGCCGAATCTCTATCTTGGCTTGAGGTGGATACCTCTTCTTTCCCCCTTCTCCTGGTATCTTGTTCATACTTTCCCTTTGATTTACACGTGGAGGAAAAGTTTTCCTCAAGCTCCAGTGCATCTGTCTGGGCATCATCCAGGGTGGCTGGCTTTCTTTCTCTCAGGGAGAAACTGAATTATTATTCAAAAGCTACCACGAAAACAACCTTGGCAGTGGTCTGGTAAGGCTTCATATCTGCGGGATGGCTCAGGTACAACTTGTTAAATATCTTAATAAATTTGGCCACCCCTTCATTATGTTTTTTCTTGAGTGTGTTAAACTCAGTAAGACAATGTCCATGATCTTTCTTCTCTCCCCATTTTCTGAGAAAAGTGTCCTCCATTCCTTCCCAAGTGGTGATAGAACGATCTCCCAGAGTCTTGAACCATTTTTTGGCTTCACCATCAAGATATTGCACAAACAGTCTAAGGACTACGTCGAGATGTTCCACATTAAAACTTTCTGTGAACGAGCATAAGACTTCAAGGTGTTTTTGAGTTTCGATCTCGTTTTCCCCATTGAAACGGGGCAGGATCTTTAGGTAGTTCTGTGGCATATCATTGAGCACTTGAGGTAATGCCAGGGGGGCATATTTATTTAGAAAGAAGCCTGGAACATTAGCCATTGGAGGAGGAGGTGGAGATAATAGAAGGGTTTGATGTGTAAGAGGAGGGGGAGGTGGAAGTGAGGTGTGAATGACAATGGGAATGTATTGAATAGTAGCTTGGGGTGATGATGAAAAAGGCAAAGTATTAACGGCAGATACTTCAGTGACTTCTTTGACCTCTTCAGCCTCTGGAGTGGGATGGGATCTGTAATGATTTGTATCTATTGATTCAGCCCCATCCTTAACTTGGACATTTCCCAGAGGTAGACTGCCTAAGTAGTAACTAGTTTCTCCCACAGCGGAGTTAGAATCTTGCACTTGGGCTATTTGAGAAGAGGAGGATGGAAAGTCTTCTAAAGAAAATTCTGTGATCTCGGTATGAATGAATTGTCTCTCCCTCCAATTTCTTCTATGTATGATTCTCTCTGGGTCAGACACAGAGGGTGTCCTTCGCTGAGACATATCTGACCTAAGGTGTGGCTTCCGAGGAGCCAGGACTACAAATAGATTTACCTGAAAAATGAATGTGGAGTCACCAAGGTGAGTGATATACAACTCTCAACTCTCCATGCTCACCTAATTTGAAGAGTGAAAAATGTTTTGTCGAGGCCTAGGGATTTCAATTTCTCTCAACTTCATTCCCTGGAAACAGCGCCAAAAAGATGTTGTCGCTCCTAGAGATAGCCTTGAGTTGTAAAATACCAATGCCTAGGACATCTTATGCAGTAAGGAGCGTAAGATATAATTCAAGACTTTTACAGTATGAGGCTCTTTACTACTTTAACTTTCACAAGAGAATGTAATATAAATGGAACCAGAATATTCTTAGAGTCAGGAAAATAACAAGATGTCACAGAGGCAAGGAATGAGTCCTTAATATAGATGCATTAGATAGCTTAAAGACAACTTCCTTTAACGAGGGATGGATTCTAGAATGCATTACAGAGATTTAAAAATCAGATGAAGTTTGTTGCATAGAAAATACAGAAGGATATTAACTACTAATGAGAGGGAACTCCATAAACATGTTTAAACATGAGATGGGCTTAAACATATAAGAATCCATACATGTCAATTGTCTTGAAAGAATAACATCTCACAGTAATTAATATAGAGGAATAATGAGTGAAGTGAAAAGTGAAATAGCATACCATGCCTAAGCAATATTTAAAGCGCTTGACAAGTTCAGTATAAGTATCAATGGTGATAAATTTATACCAAAATCTAGTGAGCCACTCGCATTCCACAACATGATATAAGGAAGTGGAAACAAAGAAATAAACAGTAAAATGATATCACATAAGACAGGGTCACACACTATAGAACACTTAGACCAGAATCCTCACATAGAGTAAAACTTCTTCTTGCTGAGACCCAATGGGCTCTTCGCATTTCTATTAAGATTTTCACAACAAGCATACAACAATTCTTACACAGCAAAATTCCTTTGAAAATCTAGAACATATTTTTCTCTTCTGATCTTGCTTATATAGAAACCTCCATACATGAGCGAGAAGATATTTTTTGGAAAAATATCTTCTTCGCATGCCAAAAATTGGTTAAATGTCCTTATCAAAATATTCAAAACTTATGATGAGGAATAAAGGCCTCTCATCATTTGCAGTTGAGCACTCTGCCGTTTTGAAACAAAATATTAAACAAACATCTTGGCAGAAAGTAAAATACTGGGGTGAAATATAAATTCCACCTGAAACTTGAAAATAAATAACTAAAGTAAAAGTAAAAAGGCCGCTAGGGCCGAATCCTGATTAACAGTGCTTCATTTACGTGAAGGGGTCGAGGCGGTTGCTGACACTGGTGGCGGAACATTTGCGGACGAGTTGGCGATCTGGCTGGAAAACTGGGTGCACCTCTGCTTACTGTCTGCTGAAGGTTTAGGCATAGCTGCGAATCCTTCCACCTTGATGAAGGCCTCGGTGAGATCATTTAGGCTTGCCTCGATGGGGATCTTATGTTTTATCAAATGAAGGAGAACGAATTCTGGGCGGAGCGCTAAGACAATTGTTTCTGCTTTTAACCGAGCGGTTTTATCTGACAGGATGTCCATCCGATCCCTTTCTTCCTAGAGCCATGCTTCATATTCTGGTAATGATCGTAGCATGGAAGGAGTGGTGGGGTCCCATCATGACGGAAGTCTTGCCATGGTGATCTCAGCCCATACTGCATCGAACCGGTCCAAGCTGGCTGCCAACTGTTATAGGGCCCTCGAAGCTATAATGTGGGCCGACTCCTTATCTATAATATTCTGGCATTCAACAGCTTCCTTAAATTGACTCTCTATGCCATGCTGCTCCGCCTCACTAGCTCTCAGCCCTTTCAAGAAAGAAACATATCCCCTAGCGTGTTGGGCTCTGCTGGACAAGTTGAGATCTCCTTCCTAAAACTTCCTCCTAAGATAGAGTACAAAAGATTTTATTTCGACTCAATGGGAAAGGTTCTACAACAGGAACAGACATAGCTCGGTTGCTGGTTATAGAGGAAATGAAGCCATTTTGGTGCTCCCATGGAAATTTGGTGAACTGGGAGGTTAAATCCACTTCACTGAAACTGGTATAGGTGGCACTGGTGGGAAAGCAGAGGGCTTACTGGATAATGTCGGGGGAAAGAGAAAAAATCTTATTCCCCTAAGTAGAGGTAAATATGCCTCGACACTCATCGTAAGCATCTCTAAGCCAGCAAATAAAATTGACCACCGGGTAGACTGGGGGGGTAATCTGATGATATAAGCCTAATAAAACCACCCGATATCGATCCCTATTTTCGACATGTTGCCTAAAAAGCTCGGGTTTTATACTGCTGATGGGAAAAGGGTATTGGGGATCACAGATTTCAGCTTGCAGGTCGATGAAAGGCTCGAACCCGGGAGGGTTTCTGGTTTCACTGACCTGAGGAGTCTCTGATTTAGTTTTCTTGGGTGTGCCCCTTCCCATGACTGACATATAAAACTTTTAAAAATGAAAGGAAAGCAAAGGGAATATTAGGGACGGAGTACCTGTGAAGTAGGGAAATCTGCTCGAGAAAACAACATGGGGGTTGTTGATAGTGACTGGGTAGACCTTGGCACTAGATCCCACTTAGTTTATACTGTAGCTGGAAAACCTGCGAATTTTACTGCAGTAAAATACGGGAGGAGTGTTATCTAAGACTGAGAGTTTAGAGGTAAAAGGTGGAGAGGTGAAATAAACGGAGGGTAGTGTCGTAAGGACACTGACAGTGGAGCACGCAGCGTGTAAGGATTGGGTGTCAGCTGGAAACAGGTGAACACCGCGTGCCGGGTTTAATACTGGTACGGGCCTCGGTACCAGTTCACCTAGAAACTTACCTTACCTTTTTTTTGCATAAGCCATCCGGTTCTTGAAGATTATCCCTCGTAAATCTGGTTAAATACACAGCGTACAGGACTCTAGGGCCCGCACTTCACTCTACCACCTCTCTCTTGCCTGCGCTTTTCTCCTCCGCATCATCTTTACCTTGGGTCCACCCCATGGCACGTCACCTTAATTCCGCGGGTGTGTGGGTCTCTTCCCCCTTCCAATTTTTGAACCTCACGGAAATTCCCATATGAATAGTTCCCTTGCGTGCGTATTGTGGACTTGGCGAGCTTTTTAATAATTTTTATTTGTGTCCTTTGCGCCATACCTTTGCCCCTCTGTTTGGCTTAGAATTTTTTCGTGCATATGCTTCGATTTTTAGGCACGTGACTGGTCTTGCATCGTTTCTCTTCGACGAACCCTTAAATGTTTCACAATCTGTCATAATATTCGATACATGGCTTCTCAAGGCTTAATTAAAAAAATGACTAATGTTAATTAATGATCAATAGAGTCTCTGGTTCAGTTTTCTTGGTTGTGCCCCTTCCCATGACTGACATACAAAACTTTTAAAAACGAAAGGAAAGCAGAGGGAATATGAGGGACGGAGTACCTATGCAGTATGAATTTTCTTGGGAAAACAATGCAGGGGTACTAACAGTGACCGGGTAGACCTGGTGCTAGCTCCCACTTATTTTATATCGTAGCTGGAAGACCTGTAAATTTTACTGCAGTAAAATACGGGAGGACCGTTATCTAAGACTGAAAGTTTTGAGGTAAAAGGCGGAGAGGTGAAATAAGAAGGGTAAGTGTTGTAAGGACACTGAGAGTGGAGCACGCGGCATATAGGGATTGGGTGTCAGCTGGAATTAGGTGAACACTGCGTGCTGGATTTAATACTAGTATGGACCTCGGTACCAACTCACCTAGAAACTTACCTTACCTTTCTGCTGCATAAGCCATCCGGTTCTTGAAAAATATTCTTCGTAAGGCTGGTCAAATACATAGCGTATAGGCCTCTAGGGCTTGCACTTCACTCTGCCACATCACGCTTAGCTTGGGTCCACCCTGTG
This sequence comes from Pinus albicaulis, assembly GCA_034641835.2. Classification (NCBI taxonomy): domain Eukaryota; kingdom Viridiplantae; phylum Streptophyta; class Pinopsida; order Pinales; family Pinaceae; genus Pinus; species Pinus albicaulis. The sequence goes on along the minus strand of CM076570.1, from coordinate 278,528,443 downwards.
CTACATCTGCCACATCACGCTTAGCTTGGGTCCGCCCTGTGCTACGTCACCACAACTCTGCGGGGGTACGGGTCTCGTCCCCCTTTCGCTCCTTGACCCCCTTAGAATTTCCCATACGGGGAGTTCCCTCACGTGCATATTATGAAAGCGGCAAGCCTTTTAATAATTTCTTTTTGTGTCCTTTACCTTTTTGCTTTATACCTTTTCCTTTTTGCTTTATATTTGTACCCTTTCCGAACATATGCTTTTTTTTTAGGCACGTGACTTGTTTTATCATCGTTTCCCTTCAACCATTCTTTTAATGTTTCACCACCCGTCATGCATTTGATATATGACGACTCAAGGGTTACCTTAAAAATTGACTGATGTTAACTAATGATCAACAGGAACAATCTGGGAAAGAACCTGCCACTCTTCAAAATCTCTGTCAGCATTATATTCGTGAACAAGGGACTCAACATCCTCTTCATTACTCTCATTTGGAAAAGGGCCTCGATCAACATGCCATGTGTGATACCCTAAGACTCCTCCAATTATAAATGAAAATTTCACTTGAATTTCCTATATTTGTACCAATGTCACAAAACGGCTTGTACAAAAGTAACTCACTCCAAAAAAAAAAAATCAAACTCTTCTGACCCCTTGTTTGGAATAGCATATATACGCAGCTAGACATAAACAATAGCATTCACATTACACATTTAACACATCCCTTGTCTCCACTTTGCATCATAGCTCGACAAAATTGTTCGGGGGTGATTTTGATATAGCTCGACAAAATTGTTCTCACATGAAATTTCATCATACTATAGTGACAGTCTATGCAACACTTTCTTTCCAACATTCAAAGCAACAAATTTTCGACTGCAAACAACAAGAGGTATCTTTAGCAACATATGGCATGTTATTTTTGCACCAATGCCTCGCTCAACAAGCATCTCTACAAGAAACCTCATGTATGCAGACAATGTGGGAGCTTCAAATCCACCTGCACTTTCCACCCTTGTCAATATCTCATGATAACTTTCAGACCTTCTTTTTGCCTTAGAAGCATATTTTTCAATATATTTCAACACTGCATGTCAATAAACAATTGCTTAACAATCAACATTTTCTCACCACATAGTGATAAGGTTAGCCTTATGGACACTCAAATGGTCATCATTCCATGTTTCTTCATATTTCTTCCTCATTTTTTCATCTACGTACATTGCAGACTCAGCATGCACCTCCCATGGAGAATGGTAATGGCATGAGAGGATAGAGCCATTTTTCCATAAACATGAATCAACACTTCATTTTGTGTGTCTTTGCACTCTGTTGACTAAATTCTCATAATATTCACTAGGATTGCATGAAAAAATATACGATATATTCAAAATCCATGATTCATCATTAACACTTCTAGGAACCATCAAATTACGATGGTATATGTCACATGGATTCCACACTGTTACTTATTTTTCAAAGTAGTACTTGGCTTCATCAAAATCCAAACAGTTCGTCCAATCTAATGTTTCCATATTCAGAGCTCCTAACAGCCATAGGAAATTTTTGATGTATGTTAAGCCCCTGTGCTACCACTTATACCTGCCAAAAAACAATTAACTTGTATTTAGCATATAAAAACCAACCAAAAAAACAAAGGCATCATTCCAAGCCCATAAATAATACGTCAAAAGAATGTGTAATATTCCAAAATGGGAAAAGTAGGAATATAATGCAAAATGTTGGAACAATATTGTAGATCATCATTTAAAATCAAGAGGCCAATATGGAGACCTTTCATATGTTATTACAATGGCCAAATTTATATAATAAATGGGCCATAAGATGCATAGCAAGAAATACAAGCCTCCAATGAAAAAAATCCCTCAAATGAGGTGTTGCAATTATGTAGAAAAGCTCGAAGACCCTTACAGTGTTATTTTATTATCTCTGCTATATAAAATGATTATACATCATATCTAGGCCTGATATGCACCTCAAAATATATATCTATATTAGATCTGAGCACTATACAAGCTCATTTCAAGAACCCCTTAAGGGTTTTCAGCAAAACACCAAGTGCAAGTTGTAGCTCTGAGATCTAAGACTGCAGATCTACTAAAAAATAGAGATCTGGAAAGTGTGGCTGATTTGATATGATCAATAAAATAGCCTCCTCCAATAGATCCTCTTAGTGAAAGTTAGATCCCCTTCACTAGAAAATCATCTCTCCAAATGGTGTGCCAAACCACCCTGCAACTCCTACAGAAATAACACAGACCTAGAAGTAAATTGTGCTGTAGGGATGAATAACTAGTTTGCCTGATGCCAATATCTGAAAATAAGCTCAATGGCCTTCAATATTTTCCTCCCAATGGGAAGTAAGCCTCCTCCATTGAAAGTGAGCAATTAAATGTCCTAGATCTAGAGATCTAATCACCACTTGCTGCAACCTGCAAAAAAAACCAAACCTTCAACAGGATCTGTGTTGTAGTTGAAAGAAGAAGCTTGGGCTTAAGCTAGATAGTGAAAAATGTAGTACAAACTCTCCCAAGAGGCCTCTCAAGGAAAGAGGTGGGATTCTCGATCAAGAAAACCCTGTGCTAAACAACACTCTATCTCATCTAAACAACAAGAGAAAGATATATATCTAAACATACCATATATTCAGAAATATAATAAACCATAACATAATCAACAATTGCTGCCATTCTCTTCCTTTTATAAGTTATGATCTTGAAAACCCTAAGCCCCATCCAAAAATATCACTACATTCACATAAAGCATCTCCATCTAAAACTGTGATGTCCCTCATTGATGACCACTCCTCCATAACAGCGTTGTTGATTTGGTCATGGTTGACCCAGTCAAAGTGATCCAGTCCCTTTCACACCAAAGGGTTCTTAATTAAGCTGCCAAGATTTGTCTCTTTCACTTTTGGCATTGATTTACTCATTATTAAAGAGAATTAAGGACCTCCTTTGTCTTCTTATTCTTTAAACAAAGAAATAAAACAAAATTGAATATTCCAACTAGCTCATGGCTAATTGGGAATATTACAATCCTCCCTTCCCAAATGTTTATTGTCCTCAAGAAATTGACAAGGTGAGTGCTGCAACTCTTCTCCTCCTCCATTGGTGACACAAACATGTGATAATCTTCCCTCATAAGCTAAGTTTTCACCAATCCATCCCTCAATGAATTGCTCCTCCAAAGTTCTCTTGAGATGCAAATAATCCATCCCATAAGGAGACAATAGTTTAAATGAAACAAACATGGTTTGCCCAATGTTCTCCCTGAAACATATAGCATAATGAACATGGATAATATTTCTCCCATAGGGGACATACATACCTCCCATCCTCCCTCCAAACATTCCCATAAAAATTATAAGTACATCATCAATGTATGGGATCAAAACTAAGTACATACAAACAGAAATTTGCATAAGTGGAGGTGGGTCATAGTCCCACATGTGGAACCAGCATAGTAAATCTCCTGACTGCATCATATATTGATATGGTAAGTGTTTTCGGCACCACTTACTTACTTCCCAAGTCATCTCACCATGGCTGAAAGTGTGAGATATATTTGGTGCCTTTGGAATGCACCCACAATGATACAAAATCTCCCTTTGATCTGCAAGGGAGTGGCCATGTTCAGATACTTTTGCGGCCAAAAGTTGGCCATGAAGTTTATATGGAATAGTGCTCCTCCATGGATTTATTTCCTGCATAAACATGGTAAAGGAATGCATATATTCATCAAATAAAACATTATTTACATGAGCATATTCTTCACCAAAATTCCTCCTTAAACAAATGGAGTGGTGCATAGATCTATCTCCTCTCATTAAAAATTAGGAAAGAGGTGGCTGAATTAACTCCTTCATAGAGTTATGTTTTTGTCCCAACTCCACATGGTTCATGCATCTTTGAAAATTATGATACAGTTCCTCTTCGAAGCCCTTCCAAGTGTAGCTTTCCATGATAGTGTTGTAGGCCTTCATGGAATAAGTATGGCTGAAAAAGAACTCTTCATAGGCTCTTTGTAGCAACTCCTCCTTGAGCTTGGAGGCTCTAGATAAGAAGATCCTACCATGATGATAGATGATTCCTTCTTGTGCTGAAGAGCCCTCTTCATGTAGCTGGTCATCAAGTATTATGCAAGTGAAAATATCCTTGGAATAATCCACCAACAGTTGGGATTTCCAATATGGATCAATCTTCCATAGTGACAGTGCTGATGATCTATCACAAAGAACATTTTTAGTATGGTTTCTCTCCTCCTTGACATCTCCTATGCCAAAGGTATATGTTGGAAATTCATTCCTTCCATGCTTCTCCTCCCACAGTGCAGAATCTGAAATGAGAGTGGGTAATGTTGATGTTGGGAGAATGCCTCCCTCCTCTTTGAGTCTAACCAAGACTCCCAACGATGTATCATAGTTTTATAATTCTCCCATCCCTCCTGGATATATTCTTGGAGCATCATGTTGTGAGACATTTCTCAGCAAATCTGAATCAGGTGGCCTCCCGGGTGGTTTTCCACTAAATAATAGTGTACCATGCAGCAATCTCATAAGCATAATAGATGGGATTGTTAGGTCCTTACTTCCACTACGCAAATCCATCTCTGATTTCTGTGTGGAAGTGGTATGTGAGGGATATGTTTGCATGACATTAATCATTTGAGCTTTCCCACTCTTTCTATCCACCCATTCCATCTAAAAAGTCTCCCAATCAGTGGTGACTTTCCCCAAGGTAATCAACCATTGCACACCCAATATGACATTGGTGTCAGGTATGTTAACCATAAAGAAGTGATCAGTCAATGTATATGTTCCCATGGTGACAGATAAGGAAGGAACATATTGCATGCATTTCATATTTCTATCTCCTAGGACCAAAACAGAGAATCCCTCAAAAGAATCAGTGGGTATTTCCCTCCTTTGCACTAGTTGGGCATCAATAAAATTGTGGGTATAAGCCCCACTATCAACCAAAAGAGAAACCCTTTGATTTAAGATGGAACCTTGAACTCTTAAGGTAAAGTACTCAGGTACTCCTCTTAATGATGCAAGAGCCCCTCCAATAGGAGCAAATGCTCCATTCTCATCTCCTGATGGTGTTGGTTCATCTCTTGCAGTGTCAGCGTTGTGACCTCTTCTTGGTTCATCTTCTTCTTCCTCATCATCATCTCAGAAGACCTCTATGTAATGTGCTTTTCAAGCTACACATCTATGTCCAGGTGCCCAAGCTTCTTGGAAAGTGAAGCAAAGCTTCCTCCTCCTTAAATCTCTTTGGACATCATCATCAAGAGGTTTTTTATATTTCCTCTCCTTTGAGGGAGGAGCCTTCTCTTCTTTTCCATTTGATGGAAAAGAGGGCTTATGGTGAAATATTGACTTTTCTTTTGGCAAGTCATCTTGAAGTTATCTAGCCCTTTCGATGACATATTTTAGGGTAGTGGGCTTGGTAGACTTAACCAACCCATGAAGAGTTTCATCTAAACCATCAATGAACATGTACACCCTTCTTGTTGCAGATAAATCAGGAGCCATGACAGAAAGTCTTAAAAATTTAGAGATGTAATTTTATGCATTACATGATCATTTTAGCTTTGCAAGCCTCATGAATGGTGCTTCAGGATCTCTTCTATCAAATCTTTCCACCAGCCTTCTAGTGAACTATGAATCTGTAGTTACATTGGCATGACCCAATGTATACAAGCCATGGAACCACTAGTCATGTGCTTCACCCTCAAGGTGCAGCGCTACAATCTTAATGGCTTCCATTTCTGGAACCTTGTTCAACTGAAAGTAGATGTCAAGTTTTTCTACCCAAGATTTGGTAGTACACTTGGATTACCCATCAAAATTGGGTAAAAATAATATGCCCATAGTATGGTGTCGATCATGATTCTGAATTAATCCACCACTTCTATGATGATGCCTTGGTCTTCTATTGTCCTTTATTTGAAAAAAATCTTGAAAACTCAAGTGATCCTTGAACCTCTGAGTTTGAGATTCACACTCCATAAAATAGCCTTCAAGGAATTCTTGCTCTTGAAACCCTTCATTTCCCACAGCCAAAAATGTAGGCATGGTAGAGCGTTAGGAAACTTGTGGTTGATGCACTGGTTGATCATTCTAGTGGTAAGACAAGCCAGAGCCTTCGCCATGATGAAATCCTTTAGGGGATTCCTTGAATCTATCCATCCTCATCTCTTTGATCTTTCTAGTAATGTCTTGCATGGCTCTAAGAAGGATCTTAGGGAACTCCTTCTCTTAATCTTCACCTCTAGATAAAGAGGTTTTACCCTTGCCTTCATTGTCATTTGTATAATCAAATTTTTTGTGTCTTATTCTTTGATACCTCTTTTCCGTGTCAAACAAAGGCTCTCCTTCTTCAGATGACATATTGGATTTTAGAATGCACAGGCTCTGCCAAGATTATGCTCTGATACCACTGTAATATTCCCAAATGGGAAAAGCAAGAATATAGTGAAAAATGTTGGAACAATATTGCATATTATCATTTAAAACCAAGAGGCCAATATGGATACCTTTCATACGTTATTACAGCAGAAAAATGTACATAAGAAATGGGCCATAAGATGCATAACAAGAAATACAAGCCTCCAATGAAAAAAATCCTTCAATATGAGGTGTTGCAATTATGTAGAAAAGCTAAAAGACCCTTACAGCATTATTTTATTAGCTCTGCTACAAAAAATGATTATAAATCAGGTATAGGGCTGATATGTGCCTCAAAAGATAGATCTATATCAGGTCTGAGCACTATACAAGCTCCTTTCAAGAACCCCTTAAGGGTTTTCAGCAAAACACCAAGTACAAGTTGTAGGTATGAGACCTAAGACTGCAGATCTACTAAAAAATACAGATCTAGAAAGTGTGGCTGATCTGGTATGATCAATAAAATAGCCTCCTCCAATAGATCCTCTTAGTGAAAGGGAGATCCCCTTCACTAGAAAAACAACTCTCCAAATGGTGTGCCAAACCACCCTGCAACTCCTCCTACGGAAATAACATAGATATGGAAGTAAACTGCACTGTAGGGTTGAATAACCAGTTGGCTTGATGCCAAGATCTGAAAATAAGCTCAATGGACTTCAATAGTGTCCTCCCAATAGGAAGGAAGCCTCCTCCACTAAAAATGAGCAATGAAATGGCCTTGATCTAGAGATCTAATCACCACTTGCTGCAACCTGCAAAAACAACCAAACCCTCAACAGGATTTGCACTGTAGTTGTAACAAGAAGCTTGGCCTTAAGCCAGATAGTGGAAAATGTAGTACAAACTCTCCCAAGATGCCTCTCAAGGAAAGAGGTGGGATTCCCGATCAGGAACACCCTGTGCTAAACAACACTCTATCTCGGCTAAACAGCAAGAGAACGATATATGTCTAAACATACCATATATTCAGAAATATAATAAACCATAACATAATAAAAAATGGTTGTCGTCCTCTTCCTTTTATAAGTTATGAGCTTGCAAACCCTAATCCCCATCCAAAAATATCACTACATTCACACAAAGCATCTCCATCTAAAACTGCGATGTCCCTCATTGATGACCACTCCTCCATAACAACATTGTTGATTTGGTCAAGGTTGACCCAGTCAAAGTGATCCAGCCCCTTTCACACCAAAGGGTTCTTAATTAAGATGCCAAGATTTGTCTCTTTCACATTTGGCATTGATTATTTCATTATTAAGGAGAATTAAGTACCTCCTTTGTCTTCTTATTATTTAAACAAAGAAATAAAACAAAATTGAATACTCCAACTAGCTCATGGCTAATTGGGAATATTACAGAATGAACCTATACCAGAAGTCTTTAGCTCCTAGATACTTCACAAGAGCCACTTCAAAAAAATATATTGAATCTTTAGTGCAAGTACATAGAAACTGTATGCAAGTATTCAATAAAATTCTCAATATTTGTTTATGTTCATTTCGTGTATGAGAATGTCTCATTGAAGGCATAAGACAATGCAAGTCAGAACACTTACTGTCAGTTGCACTCAACGTAAAAAACAATGTTAGGCAATCCAATTGTGTGATCATGTTGGTCAGCTAAGAATGACACTTTGTCTAATATTCCCATGTACCTCTAAGACAACAACCAAAATGCATTAATTTCTCTACCAATTTATTGTCAGGAAGATCCTCGAGTTGTTGACGCAACTCTTGAACAGCTTCAAGTGCAGTCTCATGGATATTATTTTTCAAGAACAAAGAAGTTGCTCCCTAGATACGATGACACATAATCTATTTCAACAGGAAATACGAAAAACGAGGATGGCTTCCAAATATCTCATCACAATACCTAAGTAGATACAAACCATATTCATGCATTTCAACATTGAAAATGTATTATTCCAAAATAGGGAAAACAAGAATATTGAACATAAATTTGGAAATTGTAGTAAATATCAATACATCAAAACATGAGAAGATCATTGAGCCATTTTATTATATATAATAGCAGAAATGAAGTACAATATCTAGAGGAAAAAGACACTCAAGCTAGGCAAAACAAGCATGAAATGACCCAATACACCAAGACATGAAAAATTGCTACTATATAAAATGCCAGAAGGCCATGACTGCACAGTATCGTTGGGAATGATTGTAGCTAGAAACTAAGAATACATGGATCTGATGATAGGGTGCTCAAAAAATTTCGAGATCAAAGATATAGCCTTTCTAGCACAATTCCAAGATAACCCAAGAGGGGTTTCTTGAAACAATCAAGAAGGAAAATGCAACCCTAGGGCTGAATAATGCACTGCAACTGAGTAAATGTCGGGAGGTGGCTGATATAGTGTGAAAATAGATTATAATCCTATCCATAGATCTTTCAGATGAAGGGCTACTCCCCTCACTAAAAAACAAGCTCAAGAACTTGGGTTCTCAACCCTCCACTGCAACTGCCCTCCTGAATTGTGCAATTCTTGAAGGAGACTGCACTATTGAAGGTCACTAAATATTGGCCTAATGCAATATGTTGGAATGAAGCTCAAAGGAACCTCTCCTAAGTGGGCACTCGAATTCCCCTAAGGATGAGGGTGGGATTTCCGCTCGGAAACACCCATGTGCTAAACAGCACAACAGACTCCACTAAATACCTAAAGCGTGCAGAAAGTCATAAAATACCAGACAATCAATATTCAGAATGCCTTCTATGGCTTCCATCCCCTTCCTTATATTATTTTTATCCCTCACCCCCTTGGCCCCACACAATAATGATGCTACTCTCATGGCCAATAACCTCCATTATGACTATGTTGTCCTCCATTGTCTCCACTACGTCCATAACTGTGTTGTTGATTTGGTCAAATTGACCCCATCCACATGCATTGACCCACATTCGCACCAAGAAGTGTTTTATTCATCTTGACCCCATCTAGATGCATTGATCCACATTCACATTAAGAAGTGGTTTTATTCCTACTAAAGGGATTTATGGGTCCTTTTACCCTCTTATTCATCTATTAATTAAGGAAGACAAAATTTAATATTCTAATTAGGTAAAAGCTAAATTAGGAATATTACACTCCTCCCCGCCAAAAGGTTGCTTGTCCTCAAGAAACTACAAATATGTGGGCCACCCTGTTGACCTGATGCAACTAAGACCAATGACTAGATCCCATACAAACCCCTCAGTATGACTATGTCCATGTGTCAGGCTTACCTGGAACAAACCCCTCAATTTCAGGATCCCAGATGGATCTCTGACCATGCCTGTCATCAATCAATCCTCCCAGATCCCAACTCCATCATGGCCAATCATCACCCAAGTCCCCTAGCTCAGACTGCACATTGCATCTAGCTATAGGTACTACCTCATGAGGTGAATACCACCAAAATGCATCAATGCTCCATGGCCCCTTTTGTGTCATAGATATGACTGTATATGTTGCCCCAACAACTACATACCAAATCATCACCTCTCTCCCCCGACTCAATCCATTGTTGATCTTGTTGTCCTGAATTCAAGATGGAATGCTAAAGATTTGTTGATATGTGCCCCAATTCTAACTATAAACTGTAGTACCTATCATGTCTTACCTCAAGGTTAGCCACATATCTAACACCATCTCAAACAGCTTTGCCTCCATGGTTTACCTCAAGGTTAGCCACATATCTAACACTTTCTCATTGTGAGCCTCCATCTGGCTCTCCCCCAAAGGACTATCATGCATGATGTGCTTAACATCCTCCTCAACTGCCCCATGCTCCACCATATGCTACTTGGACCAGATCATCACAAGTGACTCATCATCCTGAATATCTCTCATCAATTCCTCTGACTGCTCACCATGCATGTTGGAAGAAAAATCCAACCTACTATCATCAACTCCAAATGATTTCTCATGCTCCCCATAAGCATCCTCATTTGACCCCATGGACTCATCTGAAGAAGAGTCCTCATCCTGGCATACAGAAGGAATTTCCCCCTGCTCTACCTCCACCACATCATATGCATCACTCAAGCATGAGTGATCATGCATCCCTCTGCCTTGGATCTACTGATAACAGCCTCATAGCCTTGTCTCTACTAAACGTGGTGTCTCCAGATGCTCAACACTATCCTCATCAATCCCAGGTGAGTTGCATCCCAGGGTACACCTAATTCTCCTGTCCATAAGTCCCCTTGGAGGTAACACTCCAAGTTCCTACTGCATCATATCATGGGTCATTGCATACCACAAAGTGTCTCTACACTCCTCATCATGCCACTGTATGTTGTGACGTGCCCCTGTACACCACCGGATATCGCCAGTTATGGCTATACCATCATGTAACATCATGTATCCTGCATGGGTCAAAATATTCACCATTCTGCTAGTAAACCCCCATGAGGTGGGCTACATCTCCCCATTTTCTCTAAAGTATCAGAGTGACCTGACTCCTCATATGCCAATGAAAATGACACCACTGCTCCTATCCTCCATAGCTCAAGCGTACCATATACCCATGAGAGAGCATCGTCTCTATGCATTGCCATGTCTGGTGGCCTGCCGATGCCTCCTCCTCTGACTAGATACTGCTAAAGTAGGCTAATCACCCTATGACCCCATGCATGGTTGTTATGTTGAGATAGCTCCAGAAAAAGGTGTACCCTCTTGTTAAACCATCATATCACTAGGGATTTCTGGGGCTCTGATAAAGTTCTAAAAATGTGTGTGCGCCCAAACATCAGACCCATCGCACAATGACTACCATCACCTACTGACTCTATCATGTGATGGTAAATCCCACCTGGATCCCAACAGTAATATGGCCCTCATGTCTCTATGGTAATACATGGACTTTGCTGAAATGTGGCCATAGATGTATCTAGCTGCCTAGCCTACTCCATGGGGTACCAACTCAGTACCTCTTGCCTTCCAACCTTGAGAAAAGAATCAAACGCAAGAATCCCCGCACATAGAATAGTCCCTCCATCGTGCAAGTGTTGCACCCTGTCAATGTATGCCTGAAGGGGGGTGCTCTAACACTCCAATGTGCCCTCTAACTGCACCATTAGGGAATCCAACCATTCCCAAATGTGGACCAAATTTTCCGCTAACTTGGCACAAACCACTCTCATGCCCTCCAACTCCTCATTTTGTCGTAGGATAGCCTCTCGTACTGATGTGGCCTTCACCTTCAAAGCTAGAAAGTCGACCTGAAACTAATGGAATTGTTGTGTGCGACCATCTTCCAATACCTCTGTATCTCCTAGCGCCTCCTCAAGGGCTAGCCCAAAGGATGGTCGCACACCCTACTCCATAGATACTCCAATATTCAAGGCATGCTCACTAGTCAGTTGCATGTGATTTTCATCCTACAATTCTACCATAAACCTAGAGGCCTTTGTACCTATCAGCTCCTCAACAATGGTGGAGTTGTCTCCTGACACCTCATCAACATTTTATGCACTGTTATCATTAGAGAAATCGGTCACAACCTTAGATACCCCATCAATGGATACCTCAACAGTGGGTGGTGTCTCATCAATGAGTGTATGCTCAGTTATCTCCTCCTAAGTCGTTGCCATACTCTTTGATGACCCATCAAAAGTAGGTAGAAAAATTCTACCCAAGGTACGCTACAGGTCATTACCCTGCATGTACCCTCTTCCTCTATTGTAGCTGGAAGATATTCGGTTTTTCTTAATCTGGAAAAATTCCTAGAAATTTAGATGCTCTTTGAGTCTTTGAGACTGAGATTCATATTACAGAAAATAATCATTAAGAGCTTCTTTCTCTTTGATCCATATCTTGGGGGGAAACCCCCAACATCTAAAAATTTGAAATGGATCTGACCAGATCTGAAAAATTAGAATGCCAGAAAAAAATAGAGAACACAAAGAAAATAAAACCACAAAGAAACTTATTTTATTAAAACATAGAATAACTGTAGAAGCTACATTGTGGCAGACAATCTGTCCTTTTACAAAGTGAGGCTTGTTATTTATAGCCTTTTTTTGAGTTACAATACTATGGGTAGATACCATAGGTGGATACGATGGGTCAATACCATGGGTAAATCCCATGTGTGGATGAATACCATGGGTGGACACATACCATGGGTCACTTACAATACCATGTGCGAATAAATATCATGGGTGGATGAATACCATGGGTCGATACCATTTACAATACCATGGGTAAATTCCATGGGTGGATGGATAACATGGGTAGATGAATACCATGGGTTGATGCCATTTTCCATTCGGATCATTCCTCCCTCCTTAAGAATCAATGGTCCCCATTGCGTGAAGTTCCCTCCTAAGAAGCCTTTGTTTAATATGAAGAGCCACTAAAGAGAATGGTTTTGTGTAGTTAACCCATAACCGTGATGAACAAAGATCCGAGGATAGAGATACCCTATAATGCTTGTGACCAACTGTGATATTGATAGTGTGCAGCCTAGCAAATGGACTTCGATGAAGTGTGGGTTTGTGGATGAACCAAAACCATGAAAAACGAAGATCCAAGGATAGAGATACCCCATAATGCTTGTGACCAACTGTATTACTAACAGTGTGCGACCTAGTAAATGGACTTCGATGAAAATGATTTTTTGCGGTTGACCCATAACCGTGATGCTGATTGTTGATGAAACAGTAGGTGCCTACATAGCTTGGGGTGGGAGGGCACATCTCCAAATAACCCAATCCGAATTTTTCTATGCTGAAACTGAGGAATGTGAAGCAGGTGCCTACTAAAGCGAGGTGGGAGGGCACATCTCCAAAGGGAACCCGCTTTGAATGCTGCTCCAGATTTAAAATGAGCATAACTCGGTCAATATAACTCAGAATATTTATTAGAACCTATTTTTGGAAATCTAATGATCATTCTGCATCTTTTGATGTGTTTGAAACCACTATCTCGAGACTCTAGACTCTCATATCAGCGCTGGAACTGTCTCACCATCATAAAATTTCTGAAAAAATAGTTGATTTTAAATCAACGATAACTCCCACATCCGGACTCCGATTCGACCGATTTTTTTTTTGAACTTGGGTTATTTGTCAAGAGGAGCTCAGATATATATCTATTTCTCTGAAATTTTTCACTAAAAACTGCAAAAAATGACAGGAGAGACGTCGTCCATGAATTGTCGTCAGAAAAAATTGCTTCAACATTGTTGATTTTGAATCAACGATATCTCCCTCATCTGAACTCCAATTTGGCTGATTGTTTTTTGAATTTAAGTATTATTTCACAAGGAATCCAAATCTGGTCTTTTTTTGCAAATTTTTCACCAAAATTTTCAGATCTGATCTGAAAAGTCGCCGCCCAAAAAAAGTCATGGATTTTGCTGAAGAGTGCTGCAAAACATTGAAACTGAAATACGTTTCAAATCCTCATTCCCATGGAGGTGTAACCTGAATCTGATACCATTGATCCATATGTTAGGGGGGAACCCCAAAAATCTAAAAATTTGAAATGGATCTGACCAGATCTACAAAATTAGAATGCTAGAAAAAAAATAGAGAACATAAAGCAAATAAAACCACAAAGAAACTTATTTTATTAAAACAGAGAATAATTGTAGAAGACACATTGTGGTAGACAATCTGTCCTTTTACAAAGTGAGGCTTGTTATTTATAGTCTTTTTTTGAGTTACAATACTATGGGTATATACCATAGGTGGACACCACGGGTCAATACCATGGGTAGATACCACTTACAATACCATGGGTAAATCCCATGTGTGGATGAATAAAATGGGTGGACACATACCATGGGTCACTTACAATACCATGGGCGAATAAATATCATGGGTAGATGAATACCTTGGGTCGATGCCATTTTCAATACCATGGGTAAATTCCATGGGTGGATGGATAACATGGGTAGATGAATACCATGGGTTGATGCCATTTTCCATTCGCATCACTCTTGTAGTCCTCCAGCCCCATTTCCTACTGCTAGGAAGGTAGGCATAGTGGAGTGTTGTGAATATTGTTGCACTTTCGGTTGCTCATACCAATGATGTGAAGTACTAGAACTTTCTACATTTTGCAACCCTCTTAAGGTTTCCCTTCGTCTCTCTACTCTCATCTCCTTGATCTCTCTGGCAAGATTATGCATAGTTATGAGGAGGAGATTGCAAAACTCCTTCCCATAACCTTATTCTACCATTGGAGACTCCCTTTATCCTCCTCCACTAGAACACATTTTTATTTGTCGGATGTGAACTTTGAAACAAGTCGAATCTGGTATTGCAAATGGAAAATTTTGAAAAATGGCCACCACATCAAATCTGAGAAAATCGTCTTCAGAGAACTTTTATTTCTCTCAATCAAGGCTAAATTTGGAAAAAATACACATAGGGAAATATAAATGGTTAGTTCTGCACAAAACCCATGTCTCATATTTTCGAGATTCCTCTACATTTTCCCAAAACAGCTAACGCAAAATCGTCACTTTTTATCCCAACGAATTTCTGTTTTTTTTTGTTTTATATATCTCTCAAAGAACCTTCTGTTTCTCTCAATCTAGAATGAATTTGGAAAAAAATCTCACATGCATATAGAATTTGACTGTTTTGCACAAAACCCATGCCTTTGATTTTCAAGATTCATCTTCATTTTCTCAAAATAGCTAACACAAAACTGTCACTTTTTATTTTAGCACATTTATGCGTTCTCAATTTTTGTATCTCCTTTTCTGGTCCGTAATATATTCTCTATCTTCGAATGTCATAGACCGGTTGTTCCATAGTTTGAGCCAATTATCTGAACTCTGATACGACTTTAATATTCCAAAACAGAGAAAATAGGAATATTAATCATAACTCTAGAAATTGCAGTAAATATCAATACATCAAAACATGAGCAGATCATTGAGCCATTTTATTATAGATAATACCATAAATGAAGTACAATATCTTGAGGAAAAATACACTCATCTAGGCAAAACAAGCCTGAAATGGACCAATACACCAAGACATGAAAAATTGCTGCTATATAAAATGTCAGAAGGTTATGACTGCGTAGTCTTGTTGGGAATGATTACAGCTGGAAACTAAGAATACATGGATATGATGATAGGGTGCTCAGAAAATTATAGGATCAAAGATATAGGCTTTCTGATGTAGGGATTTTGCTATAAAATAGATCCTTGCACACAATAATAGAGTATGTGCTCTTTACCCATAAATCTGGATAGAAAATCCCAATATATTATATATATTTAATAAAAAAATGAAGAGCAGGCTGAAACAAATAAAATACTTGCTCATAAATAAACAAGAAATTTCAGATTCAAAACATCTGGCCAAATATTACAATGGATGGCCTCTCGGCTCTCGAGCCTTTTACAAAAAATCTCAGACCATTTCTCTCTGTCTCTCTGTTCCTCACTGTTTTTCATCCTCACACAATCCTCCTATTTATACATAATTATGAATTTATTTCAATCCATGATTTCCTCCACATAAATATCAACCAAAATCTAAAATAGATTAATCCATTTTTTGGACTCAACTTAGTCTCGTTTAAGGAATTCCTAATCCCTATATTATCTATCTAATTCAACTCCACTCATATCTGTAATTTATTAAAAGAATATTTACAATAATCCTCGCACTTACATTTTCCTTCTATTAATTTATTAAAAATGAGCATAATAATTTATAAAATAATTTAAAAAAAATTATCCCTTAATTACACAACATTTTAACGAAAATCACGCAGGATGCTCCTGCATCAGACTCCCCATGTAGAGAAGTTTCCATAGACTCCTTTCTATGAGGTCTGTCACTTTTATGTAATAATGCGACAGCCACAAGTCTTGATGACTTACTCCCTCTAGGATTCCAAACTCTGTTTTGTCGCTGGTCCTTTAAAGTATCAACTCTATTTGGTGACTCATCACTCAGTCTATCCATCGGCCTTTACAACAATTGCTTCCGCCAATTCCTCGGAGTAATTCCTCTTTGTCTAATGCTTTCGTCTCCAATTGAGCTAAACACTCAACTTTCTAAAGTGAAGAATAATCAATAATTTATTCTTGACCACAACTATAGTCATTGATTGCTTTTATAGCAAAAAATTTCTTGTCCAGTGTTGTACCTGCATTCATCAACAAACTATTAGTTTCAAAAATACAAGACCTTTCGGCCTCTTTTGATGCTTCAAGCACCAATATCCCATCATTGACTTTCTGGATTTCAACAGATCCTGTTTTGAATTGTTGGTTGCTTTCATCTTTATCCTGTTGGTTCAATACTTATGTTCCCCTTATGTCTCTAAAGACATAACTTTCTTGTTGCTTCTGATTTTTCGTCTCATCTCCAAATACTTTCTGCTCAATTTCTTTGATTTCAACATCACATTTATTTATGTTTCCTTCTGTATCTACAGCCACATTATTATTTGAAAAGTTATAACATTCACTCAATTCTATAAATGTTAAAAACATTTCATCTTTATCAGGCACAGTAACTGCAATCTCTTCTGTATCAGGTTCTGCAAGTTTCATCTCCCCTTCAGGTTATTTGAGCCATCGTTCCAAGAAATCTATTTCCATGTGAAATCTTTCCAGCATTTCATCACCACCTTCATTCCCAGCTTCATTCTTCTTTTGTAAATCTTCCTGAGTTATCCTAGTTTCTGTGTCATCACATTGCAAAATTCTGTCAGCAATTTCATTAAAAAAATTCATTTGTTTACCTCCTTGGAATATCACTTCAGAATTTTCATTATCCTTCTGCTCCATAATAGCTTCAACTGGCTGCCTTACACCAAACAGAAATTCATTTATGATTTCTTCTTGATGCAACAAATCAGTACCTTCCTCCTCTGAAAGGCATTCTCCTTCATACTTCACCTTAAGAGTTTCATTCATATCTGTGACAGTTTCACCATACTGTCCACCATCTTCCGCACATCCTGCAAACATACACAAACGATGAGATTTAAAAATGCAAGGCTTCATAGCCTCATCTGCTTCTCTTGTCAACATATCTCCAAAATTTTCTGAACTATTCCAATAGTCCATGAGATATTTCTCATTGATCTCGTCACCTAGAATTTCACTCGGTTCTGGGCCACAAATGGAAACATCCATTTGCAACTCAGCCTCTCTAACTTCTTCACATCTCATTTTCACACTCATCATCGGCTCAAGCTTCCTCGACTCTTCTGTCAACTGTATGTTTACCTGTTTTTCCCTCTTTGCATGTAGCTTATGCCATTTCACTTTCTTCCTCATGGTCCAACCATGTCTCTGGTCTTTATTTCTCTATAATAATTCCATCAATAAATCAAGGTGAACTGCTATCTCAGCTTTCTCCTGCTCATACTCTTCATCAATCAACTGCTTACATATTCCATTTGCCTTGGCATTTTCCTTCTTCTTCCTTCTACTGTAGTATTCATCAGATCTTCTGAAATGACTATCAACAGTCATCTTCTCCTCCTTTGTGAACTTCATTTGTTCATGTGTGGATTTCATTCATTCCCCTTTTCAGCAAGCCTTCATACTTTCTATCCAACAATGCAAACTCTCTTCCTGCGCTTGATCACTTTCAGTTCTCTGTCTTGGAATATTTTTTGGGAAACTCTCTTGCTCCTCTTTGCTACAAACAAAAACTGCAGTATTTCATGTGTTATAATGACCAACTCTTTGGGTGTCAGCTCCGCCGATCATGCACCCAATTACATTCAAACCTTTGACTTGATTCAATAATTTTTGACCCAGACTTTACATCAACTTTTCATCTTGGATGAAAAATACACCCTCTTGTACAATAATTCAATCTTAACTCAAGCTATCTAAATTTTCATTTGACCCTAACATCTGTTTGACTTCAAAGCTTGACCCAATAATTACAATAGTGGATATTTTGACTTAATTAAAGTTATACAATATACCCATGAAAATCCACCTTTAATGCATTCATGATGTAAAATCTTCACTCTCTCACATACTTCATTCTTCATAAAATATCACAAGTCACCAATAATCACTTCACATGATACTTAGCCTTTAAATAAAAAGGAAATCCATTTTCCCAAGATTTATTTTATGGTGAAAATAAATAAACCGTTTAATTTACAACATTCAAAAATACTTCTTTGAAATGAAAGATCATACCTTATGCTCCCTTCAAGGTTATTAATAAACCTTCCCTTTGCAATTTCAAATCTCTGGATTTCACTCTTCTGTGTCATCTTTATCACTGTGAATATTTGCATACCGCTCATCATCGTAGCGCAAACAGTTTCCCTGTACTTCCATGTAGCTCATTATTTGCAGTGACGGTTCTCATGCAACACCGTCTCTCCTTAGTGCACAAAACAATTCATTCACAACAATTTCCCAAAATCATGGTGGCATCACCATATTTCTCCGCAACAAAAAACACAAACCATACTCAACCATACTCGCACATCAATTTCTTAGATGGACTCCAATTCCATTCCTTAAACTTATGGATTGATTTCATTATTTCATAACTTTTACAAAAGATCAACTTCTCGAGTATGGCAAGGAAATTTAATCATCCAAATTTTAAGATACCATTACTCAATGAATATTGATTCATTCAATTAGCACCTACCTTAAACCCTCTTGTGGTTGAAATAATCCAACCCTTCTCTCTCGTATTCATTTAGGAATACATTCAAGCCTCTACAGACTTTGTCTCCAGTAGATTCCTAGCTATCCAACTCCAAACTCCACCTGAGCTTTGTCTCCACACCAAAAATTGATGCACACAACCAATGCACACTTTAGCATTGAATGTATCAAGAAATTATAATATATATAATTCCAAATAAATTAGACTCTTCATATGATATTTAATTCATGCTTTACTTTACTTTGAATTTTCAAGGTCAATTTTATAACAATATCTTCCCAACAACTTTGTAACATAAATCTTTCCCAGCAAATAATATTTGTAAACCTTCAAGGTACGCACAATCTAATAATATCTTTGGAAATCACCATTCGCTAATGCAATTTCCATTCACCCAACTGTGCTTCTATGTAAATTCCATTCACCCAGCTTCACACAAATTTTATTCACGCAAATTCCATTCACCTATGAATGTCTACATAGAATTTATGGTAATAATTTATAGATTCCCGAGCCGTAATGGAGTGAAATCTGTGGCTAAAAAATACCACAATTAAACATAAGTGCAATAAGTCGCCCATAGAATCTCTCTACGATTCAATTACAACCTAGAAAAACATAGCAATTACATGCTCTACTCCACTGTGTGAGTTCACAAGATGTGTTTTTCAGTCATTGAGATCTCTATTGATATCCATCTCTCCTTGACGCATAGCTTCCCTTCTAAGTACAAACTCAGATTCATTTCCTGTCACCTTAACTCCAGATTCATTTCTTGTGTAATCAAGTTCGAATGGTCGATCTTCTGGATAACAGATCGATGCCTTATGCATTCACTCTCCCACACAACCATTGTCTCCAAACATAGTCTCCCAACATGATCTACAAAAAAATGCCCTTCACAGCTTGGAGACTTCACTCGGCTCCAGAAATGGATCTCTTTCACCGTAATAAATCTATTTCAAGCATATGAATCACACTGCATAAACTGGAGACTATGCTAAAACCATATTCTATAATCTATGTCAGATTTTGGTGATGTTTTACTGCATTTGAAATCCCACGCCGACCAATGTTGAAACATTGCATAAGGAAGCAAACGTTTCATTTGTTTTTAAGTAGCTACTAATACAAATCATCACACAGCCATCAAGCAAACATGACCACTTAATATGATGTCAAACTTGGTTGTATTCATATTGGAATACACTGTCCAAAGAACATATATCGAATACTGCTCCTTACCATGACTCCACGGGAACTTCCGTTGAATATCTCCTGCAATCGGAATGCACAGTACATATATACGCTTCTACTAGCACATACCATATGCTAGTTGCATATTGTGATCCATAGGGACTGTGTATACCATACCCCATGGGTTACACAAACTCTTTTAAAAAATACCATATGCCATGGGTCTGTGTTAAATCTCCACGCAGACTCCAAGAACTAGAGCCACACACCCAACGTGCAGACTATGCAAGTCACCCTACGATGTTCCGCCGAGGCTGTGACAATGAAAATCCGCCATATTCAACTTTCGATTGTGCTGGTAATCTCTACAGCACTCCACTATGTCCACACACCTGTGGTCTTTGACATTTGACAACCATGCCACTTACCGTGACACCTTCACCTACGTGTTGTCTTCAATCATGCATACACAGAGATTAAATTAATTTCAATCAAACCATACTATGTCAACAGACTGTGTAGACATATCAGAAATCATTTATATATATATTCATCGCTCTGTTAATATACATGCCACATATTCCAACACTTCCAATGCTTCAACGCATTTCTTGTAGTGTATTTTCCATTCTTGTAATGGATTTTTTCACTTTAGATACACCGTCTGTTAAAACTGCTCTCACCATTAAGATTGTTAACATTGTACTCACGTAATATGTTGAGGCTGCACACCATAGGTTAAGATTAAAATTGAATCATACATTTCAAATGCTACGCAGTATTGAATCTAATGCATGCTCACAACAGATTTTCACAAAGTCAACTCTTAAAGAGAATATACATTTGGTAACTAACCAAATCCCCCACATTATTTTCCAACCTTACGCTTTGATACCAAATGATGTAGAAATTATGCTATAAAACATATCCTTGCGCACAATAATAGAGTGTGTGCTCTTTACACATAAATCTAGACAAAAAATCCCAATCTATTATCTAGATTTAATAAAAAAATGAAGAGCGAGCCGAAACAAATAAAATACTTGCTCATAAATAAACAAGAAATATTAGATTTAAAACATTTGGCTGAATATTACAATGGATGGCCTCTCGGCTCTCAGGAATTTTACAAAAACTCTCAAACCATTTATCTCTCTCTCTCTCTCTCTCTCTCTCTCTATCTCTCTCTCTCTCTTTGTTCCTCACTGTTTTTCATCCTCACACAATCCTCC
This sequence comes from Pinus albicaulis, assembly GCA_034641835.2. Taxonomy (NCBI): domain Eukaryota; kingdom Viridiplantae; phylum Streptophyta; class Pinopsida; order Pinales; family Pinaceae; genus Pinus; species Pinus albicaulis. The sequence continues at coordinate 278,506,909 of CM076570.1, read as the reverse complement.
TATTTATACATAATTATGAATTTATTTCAATCCATGATTTCCTCCACACAAATCTCAACCAAAATCTAAAATAAATTTATCCCTTTTTTGGACTCAACTAAGTCCCGTTTAAGGAATTCCTAATCCATAGATTATCTACCTAATTCAACTCCACTCATATCCTTAATTTATTAAAAGAATATTTACAATAATCCTCACACTTGAATTTTCCTCTCTTAATTTATTAAAAATGAGCATAATAATTTATAAAATAATTAAAAATACATTACCCCTTAATTACACAATATTTTAATGAAAATCACGCAGGATGCTCCTACATCACTTTCTAGCACAATTCCAAGATAACCCAGGAGGGATTTATTGAAATAATCAAGATGTAAAATGCAGCCCTAGTGCTAAATAAAACACTACAACTGAGTAACTTTTGATAGGTGGCTTATCTGATGTGAAAATAGCTAATAATCCTCCCCACTAATCTTCCGGATGAAGGGTTGCTCCCCTCACTAGAAAACAAGCTTAATAAATTGGGTTCTCAACCCTCCACTGCAACTTCCCTCCTAAATTGCGCAATTACTGAAGGAGACTACGCTACTGAAGGTCACTGAAGATTGGCCTAATGTTAGATGGTGGAATTAATCTCAAAGGAACCTCTCCTGAGTGGGCACTCGAAGTCCCCTAAGGATGAGGGTGGGATTTCCACTGGGAAACACACTTGTGCTAAACAGCACAGTAGACTACACTAAATAGCTGAAGCATGCAGAGAGTCATAAAAGACCAGACATAAACAATATTTATAATGCCTTCTATTGTTTCCATCCCCTTCCTTATATGCTTGTGAGCCCTCACCCCCTTGGCCCCACACAATAATGATGCTACTCTCATGGCCACTAACCTCTATTATGATTGTGATGTCCTCCATTGTCTCCACTACCTCCATAACTATGTTGTTGATTTGGTCAAATTGACCCATCCACATGCATTGACCAACATTCACACCAAGAAGTGGTTTAATCATCTTGACCCCATCTAGATGCATTGATACACATTCACATTAAGAAGTGGTTTTATTCCTACTAAAGGGATTTATGGGTCCCTTTACCCTCTTATTCATCTATTAATTAAGGAAGAAAAAATTTAATATTCTAATTAGCTAAAAGCTAAATTAGGAATATTACAAAAAATACGTGGATACAAAAAATCAACATCACCAGTGGAAAATAAAGTTTGGAATTCCATGTCCAAAAACCCCTCAATGTTATATTCATTGACAAGGGATGTGCCAATATTTGACCATTCAATTTCGTCGTCTCTTATAGAATCTACACTTTCAGTGAATCTGCTTATTCATTCCACTTCCCTGCACTCATTAGGCATATAAAAAAGAAACGATGATAGATGGTAGTGCAAACCACCAACCCCCAACATTTCAATGTCCTCAATATCTCTCCTTGTTTCACCCAGCTCAGTGTCCACATACTGCAGTCGACTAGACACATCAGTGAGTTGTTCAGGCAGATTAGCCACAAAATCGATATCGATTTCAACATCCCTATAATGTTTCTCCATATGAATTTTGTATACCAATACATCCATCACACGTTGTATATTCAGATAGAATTCATAAAACTTGGACTCAGCACTGCATCTCCTTAAAATAAAAAAATCGAGTTGCTCTACACGTCGTGGAAGATTCATTGCAATCAAAGATATGTCTTATGGAAAAATAAGTGTATTCCCACTATATTTATATTTTCCACCTCGGACATGTGTCACTTATAATATTGGATTCACTCACACTATTAACATTTCTTCAACCTGCATCAAAACTCCTAAGACCTCAAGCTGCTCACTAGGATCCATGCTATTAAAGTGAGAGAAATGGTGAGCACCTCTCTCACTCTTTACAGTCGATGATGGCCTCCTCATGCCATCCTCACAATCACAGGCACAGTGGATAGGATCATTGATTTAACATTTCACAAGATACATGTACATTTATCCCAGCAAATTTCTGCACCAACGTCTTCCACCATGTTGGTTAACACTATCTCTGAAAACTCACAATCCAGAAATTAGTGATGAATTGAGACACCTCCTCCGTTTAGGATTTATTAATATTTTTTCCTATAATCACATGACCATTCTTTCATTTTGGTTGTGCTTAGTTTTCCTGTTTTGTTGTATGAGTTAAAATTAATGCCTAAATCCGTTTTATAAAACTATACTAATACTGTTTAACTTTTAGAGATAAATATATTGTCTTAGCCTAACGCGCCTACCACCAGAACTCGATATTCAAAATACATTAATTAATTTTGACTTGTTTGAGCATTGAATGACCTAATATTTATATGTAGAAAAAAAATAATTTAATATAATTCAATAATTTCCAAAAAAAAATATAGTCTATATAAATTTTCCACAATCCATCAAAGGGTTCATTTCCAAGACTGACTTCTTGCCTGAGGAGAGGACCCTCCATATACTTATTAATATATATTTTCACATGGTCTCTATCTTATTATCTTAGAGCCCCAAGTGATTCCAAACATTGTTCAAATTTTCAATCCATCCTGAAATACCACTACCTCAAAACTTAGGGTTGATAATCTAAACTCCCATGACCAGCTACAAACCCATGTGTCTCTGACTACAAACTCTCAGTAACAAATAAAGCCTATAAGACCCAACCACTCTTAATTAACGACCGAAGCAACCATGGATCAACAATGACATCAAAACATGCATCCTGATTTAACACACATATAGAGATATTTATTAGGGGAAAGAAACTGCTAAAAAATCCTTCCTATTTTTATTCTATTAATCAATTAATATGGATGAATACAACATGCTTGCTCAAGCTTGAGTGCAACCCACACAAGTATATTATATCCTCTACCTGACTAACTAAATTTGGCCAAAACTTATCCAATTTTCAAGCCCTCCAAGCTCTTATTTCCTTGTTATGTTTGATGAGCAATTATCCCCTATTAATTAGGGAAATTTTTCATTGAAAATTGTGCAATCCTTTAGGACTTTCTTTAACTACATGCGCCACTTGTACAACTTGGAAAATTATACAACTTATAGTACATTTCCCTTGAAATCCAATCTCAACTGTGTAACTCAAATTTCATGCATGCAAGAGTTAATTTAGGTTTATTGATTAGTTAACTAGTTTTACGCTAAAGTTACACCCCACTTCTAGACCTTCCACTAGTTCCTAAAACAGTTGGAACTAGTTTGACTCACCTTAACTCAATTTAACTAAATTGAATTATTACAACCGAAATTAATTCAACCCGGACTCCTAAAATTTAGGAATCACTCTAAAAAACCCAAGTTCATGACCCCAACTCAAGTTTATTAAGCTAACTGAGTGATAAACACTATTTCAACTCATTTAACTCATTCAAGTTGTTTGTTGATGTGGAATTTCAATTTTATCCTAATTTAATCAAAGGAAAAATCTAATTAGGAATTTCGTGTTGCATTTTTGACACTCCATCTCAGAAATAAATGGATTATCATATACCCCAATCCTACCTCTACAGAAGTTGAAATTTCCTCTTAAAAAATCCTTTGTCAAAATATATGTATCTTGTTCCTCTGTCAGAATGTACTGCAACAACATGATCTACCTCTGCACACAAATATCGTAGATGGTGGTACCAAATATCAATTTTCTTGGATTGATTGTGAACAAATGGATTCTTAGAGAGTTTGATACAAATATAATTGTCACAGTAAATCATGGTAGGATCCATCATCTGGAAAAATAACCCAACAATAATATTCTCATCCAGATAGCTTCACAAGTTGCTTAACTGGAGGCCATGTACTCTTATTAAGTTGAGTTTAGCGAAACTAATATCTATTTCCTATTGTACCAAGAAATTTTTGTTGACCCAACACTAAAAATTCCCTCTGAAGTGGTCTTCCTGTCTGATGGAATACCCACCCAATTTGCATTTGTGAAACCTTACAGTTTCACTCCCTTTGTTTTTATGTACCAAAGTCCAAACTAAGTGGTGCCTCTTTGGTATCGTAGTACATGTTTATCAGCCCTCAAAAGAAATTTTCCAGTCAAACCATGTCTTAGCTCAATTGATTGACCACATCACCAGGGAAAATTTTAAGGATGGAAGTTTATTTTAAAGCTTAGAAACCTTGGCGAATCTTACTCGTCCCCAATATGTAAATTGTAAATTTTTGGATGATATTTTTTGTAAAATATTTATGTTTCTAATGATTTTATATTAGTATATATATAAAATTTTGGCAATTTTTATTGTAAAATAATTTTGTACTATAAAATGTGGGCGAATCAATTTTCAAAAAAATGGAAATTGGCGAATATTATTTTTGGAAAAAGCATGGAAAATTAACCCATCTATGAATATTAGCCCCTAAAATTTTCCCTGCACATCACACATGTGTGTCCATGTGTTCACCAAATACATGAGTGAACCCACCAACTTACTATACATTATAGCATCCACTTCCTCACATGAAGTGGCATACTCTTTCCTCTATTTGATCGCTAGATGAGTCTCCATGGGTTTGAATCTATCCATGTGAAACTTATGAAGTATCTCATTGGAATACTTGCCTTGAGAGACAAAAAGTTCCCCTTATCTCTTCCATACTTCCAAACCAAGGAAATAATGCATCAACCCCATGCCCTTCATTTCGAACTCTCTTTCAAGGTCCTCCTTGCAAGACTTTATCATTTTTCATCATCGGTCAAAATAAATTCATCAACATATAATACTATAATCAACAATTTACCTTCTACCAGAATGTGGGAAAGGTTTGAATCTGCTTCACTTTTGTTCAAGCCCAAACCAGTGAGGTAGCTATCAATCCTAGTGTACCAAGCATGGGGTGCTTGCTTCAACCCATACAACATTCACTTGATTTTACACACATGTGACTCTCTATCGAAGGTCTCAAAACCTTTAGGTTTTTCAATGTACACGTCCTCCTCAATAACTTCGTTGAGGAATATTGTCTTCATATCCATCTGGTGGATCTTCCACCCCATTTGTGCAACCAGAGCTAGAATTGATTTGATGGAAGATTACCTTACTAGAGGAGCAAAGGTCTCTTCATAGTTAATCCCTTCTACCTAAGAGTACCCCTTGGCCACGAATCTGGCCTTATGCTTCTTGATGTTGCCATCTACTACATTATTTACCTTGTAAAGCCATCTCAAACCCACAACAGATTTGTCCTCTAGTCTTGGGACCACTTCCCAAACATTGTTTCTAACAATGGAATCATATTCCTCTACCATGACATCAACCCATACTGGTTGTTGCAATTATTCCTTGAATGAGGATCATTATATCTCTACTAGCTCACTAATCATAGCCATGTATCTAGTGTATCGATCTAGTGACCTCATTTTCCTGTGTTGTGATGTGGGTGCTCCCACATTATCTCTAGCATCATGTAATAATATGTCAACTTCCCTGTTTCTCTTACTTCCTTCTCTGGATGTCTCTACTTAAGTGGATGTCTCCATTCTCTGCTCCTATGCTTGTGGCTGCTCCAAACTTCTTGAGATTATTCCTTTGCATCCAAAATCTCCTCATCTAAATGGAACTGGAGCTCCCTCTCAAGAGAACACCTCATTTCCTTCTCCTCATCGAACTTCACATCTCTACGAACAATTGTCATCCTAAGAGATGGGAAGTACACATGGTATTTTTGAGGTGTATCAGTGTACACCACAAATATCCCAACTTAGTTGTCGGCTTTAGATTTTTCCTTTATTCCTTGGAAACATGAAAGTAAATTGATGATCCAAATATCCTAAAATGTGACACATTTGGTTTCTTCCCTGGAAAAACTTCTTCTGGTGTACTCATCCCAAGAATCCGATTATAATTCTTGTTCTACAAATAGACTGGTGTGTTGCACGCTTTATCCCACAAGTGTAGTGGTAAGCCTTGGTCATGAAACATCTCCCTTGTTTCTCCCACAATACTTTTATTCTTCCTCTCAACCACCTCATTCTACTGTGGGTTTTGGGGTGTTGTCAACTATCATCGAATTCCTTCCTTTGCATAGAAATGTTTAAACTAATTCGACACATATTCACCACAGTTATTTCTCATGAGAGCCTTCATTTTACTACTAGTTTCTTTCATTAGGGGATTTTTGAGGTCTAAAATGGGCCTCCTAAGGAAATTATAAAATAATAGTGGAAATAATAAAATAATATTAGATTACATCATCAAATTTTATAGGTAAAAAAAGTACAAACTATTTTTTCAACTCATATTTTCAACTTATCTCCCCATGGGTTTAATCAAATTTTGAGCGTAAATACTCATTGGATGCATAATTTAATTCCTCATCCAAGGAGTACCCATTTACCATAATTTGGTCGACCCTGGTATGCGAAAAATGATAAATACATGAAAAACATGATTTCAATAACGTTGTTTCATGTATTTCTCATTTTTCATGTAGCAGGGTCAGTCAAAAGTATGCAACATGGGTACTCCTTAGATGAGGAATTAAATTTTGCATCCAAAGAGTACTCCCGCTTGAAATTTGAGTAAAAATTTAGGGAGATGAGTTAAAAATACGAGTTGAAAAAGTATTTTTATTATTTTATTACTTTTTAATCTTTTTACTTTTTTTACTCCAAAAATGGTGAATCATCCCCCATGGTTGACATCATCATCTTGAATCCTATTGGTTCTTATAAAGTTTATTTTGGTTGTACATTTTTCTTAGGAGGCCCATTTTAGACCTCAAAATTCCCCTAATGCTCAACAGGTGCTTTAAATTCAAAAAACTTGGATAATGTTTGTTTTTTCTTCTGCATGAATAAAATATAGCACTTCCATGAGAAATCATCAACAAATATAACATAATACTTGTTCTTGGTCATGGAGGTTGTTGAGAAAGGTCAAAAGACATTAGAGTGGATCCTTTCAAGGATTTCATGTCACCTGCTATCCTGATCATTGAAGGTGGATTTTGTGTACTTCCCCATTTGTGTACTTCCCCAAGGTACACCCTTTGCATGTATTATGCTACTCTAGTGCTCTATTGGGGAGGCGTGTGGTGATTTGTTGCATGATCTTCAAAGCTCCATGATGCAAATGGCCAAGTATTTTATTCCATGATTAACTATCATCCCAGCTATGCACCTTCTTCGCCTTTGTGCTCAAAGAAGTACAATCTTCCACATTCAACTTGTAGAGGTTCTTCACATGTACCCAGATCTGATTCACTTTTCCCATGGAGATGTGCCTCAGGAATGCCTTTCCTTTGTTGAATATCACATCATAGCCACGATATTCCAACACCATGACAAAAACCAAATGATTCTTTAGACCCATAACAAACATCACATCCTTGAGCTTGAGAGGGGGTCTAGACTACCTCCTAAAAGAAATTGTACCGATACCAGTCGCGTTATACCTCCCATCATCTCCCATCTCGATGTGCATATGGAGGTCTTGCTCCTCCAAGTCACTCAAAAATTCTCGGATGCCCATCATATGGAATGAGGCACCACTATCCAGAAACCACACACTACCCATCACTATGTTTTTTACGCATGTAATGAGGGTGAATTCTAACTCAAATTGTGAAGCCAAAGCTTCACTTGCCACTCCTCCTGAGGGATTATTTCCCACCTTCTTTCTTGTACACTTCATGACATAGTGTCCCAGTTCATGATAGTGAAAGCACTTGATTTTGGACAAGTCTTTCTTCTTTCCCCCTTGACTGGAATCTCTTTTAGATTGAGATTTCTTCCCTTTCCCTTTCTTTGCATTTCCATCCAAGGCATAGTTTTCCTCTTCCTCGCCCTTGGATAAGGTCTCGTCTCCAGTGTTTCGCCTGAACCCCTCCTATACCAAATTGAACCATGGGCATTCCTGATTTGATAGCTTCTCAATCCCATTTATCAAATCTTGGTAGTTGTACCAACTCTTTGGAAGGCCTAGAATTTCTCGGATTAATAGATCATATTCTACAATCGTAAAACTAACACTCCCAATTTCATCACGAAATTTTGTTAACCTGATCAAGTACTGTGGTTTGTGTCACCCTTTTCCATCTTGATATTCTGAAGCTTGTCTTTGAGTGCCAGCTTCCTGTGGTCCCTATTGTTCTGCAAAAAAAAATTCAATGCTTTCCACATTGCATACGGAGTCTCTTTCCCATGGATATTAGAGACAATATGGTCTCATACTCCCTCCAATATGATCCTCCTTGCCTTAGATACACTCTTCTTCCAATCTGCTAGATTTTGAGCATCAATTATTTCCGATATCGATATATCATTATCAACAAATTCCTTCAACCCATTATCTTCCAAGACTGCCTCCATGTGGTCCTTCCAAGAAATATAATTTGATATACCCTCAAGGGAATACCCAATCCTTAGACCATAGAATACCATCTTGCTAGCTCTTCAGAATTGATCTTGCAAATTCGATCCTCATACAAAGACAACTTTGAATCTCTTATCTACTATGAGTTTTGCTCTAATAACATGTAGAATTTTAATGTATATTTAAAACTGTTCATGTAATGTCCTAAAAAATAAGACTCAAATATACTCTACTCATTTGCGGAAGAAAATTCACCATTGAGAACACATGTCAAAAACATGAATCATGATGTAGCACACATACATAGAGATTTATCTAGGGGAAATCAATTGCTCAAAATCCCTTCCTATCTATATTGCATTAGTCAAATAATTTGGATGAATACAATATGCTTTCTCAAGCTTGAGCACAACCTGCACAAGTATCTTCTATCATTTCCCTGACTGGCTGACTTTGGCCAACACTTAGCCAATTTTCAAGCCCTCCAAGCTCATAATTACTTACATTGTTTGATGATGAATTTTCCCATATTAATTAGGGAAATTTCTCATTGGGAATTGTGTAATTCCTTTAGTCCCTTATTTTACTGTATGCACAACCTGTACAACTTGGAAAATTATAAAACTAATAGTACACTACCCTTGAACTCCAATCTAAAATGGGTAACTCTAATTTCATGCATGCATGAACTAATTTAGGTTGATTGATCAGTTAACTATTTAAACACTGAAGTTATACCCCACTACTAGTCCTCCCACTAGTTCTTCCAACAGTTGGAACTAATTTAACTAACCTTAACTTAATTTAACTGAAATAAATTGTTACCACTGAAATTAACTCAACCTAGGCTCCTAAAATTTTGGAATCACTATACACAACTCAATTTCATGACCCCAACTAGAATTAAATAACCTAAATTAGTGTTAAAAACTATTTCAACTCACTTAACTCATTAAAGTTGTTTGTTGATGTGGAATTTTGATTTTCTCCTAATTTAATCAAAGGAAAAATTAAATTAGGAATTTCTGGTGGAATTTTAAACATTTGTCTCACCGCCAATATTCCCTCCAATATTTTTCTACACAACCAATGAAAGAAGAAGAAATAGAACAATTAATATATTCCATTCACATGTAAAAATCACATTAAAAAAAAAACACTTCAGGCATCTGTTCGCTTCCAAGAGATTGAGCACAAACAAAATCTGGTGGAGTCGTGATAGTCACTATATAGCTGCTAGAATGAATGGTTGAGCCCACATTCCCAGAATACTAATTGAAATCCCACCCCTCGTGTCACCAACCATATTGTTACCACCAATAATCCTCGATGCTACAAACCGCTCACCCGGTGTTGATCATGGCATTGCTTGTACTTGGCATTGGCTCTGTCCAATATATCATGAACCTGTTGGCAGATGTGTTGAATGTGATCGATGAAGCTACTTGCTTTGTCAACTTCAGACAGGACATGAGCTGAATTGGCCTGAGCAGCTGCAAATGGCATGGCTACGTCAATGGGACATAGTGGCTGGAATCCCAAGCCCACTTGAAAGGGGCTATGGCCGATTGAACTGTGGAGAGCCCGATTATAACTATGTTGTACATAGGGGAGGCTCTCGTCCCATGTGCGTGGATGCTTTGAATTGTACATGCGCAGAATGTGTACAATCATTATGTTGACGACCTCTGTCTGGCCATCTGTTTGGGGATGGAAAGCTGTGGACTTGGTGAGCTTGGTATCCAACATCGACCAGAGGTTGGACCAAAATGTGCTGAGGAACCTGCTATCCCGATCTGATATGATAGACTGTGGGATCCCAAAGTGCACCCACACTCGTTCAAAGAAGAGTTTAGCAGTGGCTTCTGCTGTGATATTCTTCTTGCAGGCCGCCATAATGGTCATCTTCGAGAATCTGTCGACGACCACAAAAACACAGTCATTTCCCTGCTTAGTAGAAGGCAAGCCCGACATGTAATCCATGGATATGGATTCCCAAGGTCGACTAGGGTTAGGTAGAGGAGTATATAGGCCTTTCTTCTTGATGGTCGGTTTGGCAATGGCACAAGCAATGCAGGATCTGATGTGCTTCTCGACATCCTTTCGAAGGTTCGGCCAATACAAATACTTCTGCAGGATTGCTACTGTTTTCTCGACCCTGAAATGCCCAGCGACTCGACTGTAGTGTGCTTCCCATATCATCTTGGCACGATCGCTTGAAGGAACACAAAGGTGTCCCATGTGACATAAAATTGCATCTTGGAGGTGAAAATTTGGAACTTGCGTACCCCCCAAGAGTGCCTTGTAAGTTTGGCCGAATTTTGGGTCACTCTCATAAATAAGGGGCCAATCAGAAGTCTCGTGCCCACAAGAGTTGAGCACAGTGGTGAGCACCACGATCGGTGGTCGGCTGAGGCAGTCTGCAACATGATTGGTGCTACCCTTCTTGTACTTGATGTTCAAATGAAACTGTTGCAGATATGTGGACCACTTCTGATGGTGATCATTTTGCAACTTCCCTTGTGTTTGTATGAACTGCAGGGGCCTGTGGTCTGTGTGGATGATTGTTTCCTTCCCCAAAATGTAATGCTTCCATTGTCGAAAAGCTTGTACAATGGAGTACATTTCTTTGTCATATGTGGGGTACTTGCGAACTGTGTCAGCCAATGTCTCACTGTGAAATGCCACTGGATGTCCCTGTTGAGTAAGAACTGCCCCAATAGCATAGTCAGAGGCATCTGTCTCGATCTCAAATGGCTATTGCAAGTCTGGTAAAGTGAGCACTGGGGCAGAAAAGAGGCGATTTTTCAATTCTATGAACGCCTTCTGTTGAGGTTCCGACCAAAAGAAAATTTCTCTCGCTCCTCCCTTGGTGACTTGACTCAAGGGCCAAGTGATATGAGAGAATCCCAACACGAACCTCTGGTAGAAATTAGCAAGACCCAGAAAGCTGCGAAGCTCTGTTATAGTGGTTGGGGCTGGCCAATCCCGAATGACTTGGATCTTGGATGGATCCACATGCACCCCCCTTTCATCAATAATGTATCCCAGATATTGAACCTGGGTCATGCCAAACGTGCACTTCTCCAAATTGGCACACAACTTGTGTTGCCGCAGTGTTTGGAGGACTTGTCGGATGTGATGAAGGTGCTCTTCCCAAGTGTTGCTGAAGATCAGAATGTCATCCAAGTACACCACTACGAATGAGTTGGTGAATGGCCGCAAGATGTCGTCCATCATCCTCATGAAGGTTGCGGGAGCATTCGTCAACCCGAAAGGCATGACCAGCCATTCAAAAGGCCTTCCTTAGCTTTGAAGGCAGTCTTCCACACATCAGAGGGTTCAATTGGTACCTGGTGATACCCAGACTTCAGGTCGATCTTACTGAAATATTTTGCACCTTGGAGTTGGTCCAGAAGGTCATCAATCCGTGGGATTGGGTGCCTATTCCGGACAGTGATCTTGTTCAGCGCCCGATAGTCAATACAGAGTCTCCACGTCCCATCCTTCTTCTGTACCAACACGATCGGGCTCCCACAGGGCGATGAACTTGGTCTGATGTGACCTTTCTGCAACAGCTCCTGAATATGCCTCTTGATTTCATCATTCTCTAGAACAGAGCGCCGATAGATCGGTCCATTCGGTAGCGGCGCACCTGGGGTCAGATCAATCGGGTGCTTGACCTGACAGTGCAGAGGAACCCCTGTGGGTGAGGTGAATATGTCCCCGTACTCCTCCACAACCTTATCCATTTGTTGTTGTTGTGCAGAGGAGCCCTGTCTGGAGGTCGTGGCCACAGTCTTCTTCTTGCCCTGGGGGCGGAACATCAGGAAAACGAATTTCCTCGTTTGGGAAATGAGCTTACTGCATTGTTTTGCAGTAACCAAAGAGATAGCGGCAGGAGGTGGTACCTCTAGTATCCTGTACCACTTATTTCCCAAAGTAACAATAATAGCACAAGGTCGAGACTCATACACAGCATGACGCTTCCACAAGTATGGTTGTCCTAATAATACATCAGAAACATCAATAGGAGCAACGTCACATAATACCTCATCCGTGAAGGGCTTGATGCTATAGTGAAGGCGGCACTGCTGGCTGACGCGGAGATCTCGTCCTTGGTGAAGCCACCCGATGGTGTATGGATGTGGGTGAGCTGTGGTCGGCAAGCCCAACCGCTTCACGGCGTCTGCTGAAATGAGGTTCTTTTGGCCCCCATTGTCGACAATGAACTGTACCGGGGAGCCCTTTACCCACATCTGGGAGTGGAAGAGACGTTCCTCCTCCTCTGGATCTTCCGGTTCCTCCTTTTGGATCTTTGCTGTGGCAACAGTGGCGTTGGGCTCCGCATCAATAATCTGTTTCCCTTTTTCATTCGCCTTTTCAGGTTCTGATTCGGAGTCAGAGCATGCATCTGACTCAGAAGCCCTCATCTCGACCACTAGCGACTGCTTGGCCCGACACTCACTTGTGTTGTGAGTGGAGCTCTTATGGAACTCACACCACTTTCCCGTGTCCTTCTTTGGCTTTGCGGTGCTGTTCTTTTCTTGTGGCTTTGATGAGTTGTCTTTAGCCGCCATTACTTAGCTCTGTCCTTTGTTCTGCGGTTTGGAAGCACCTTTTCCTTGCTTTTGATTCGCAGATCCAAAGTCTCGCTTCTTCTGTTTGAATTTCTGCTCAATCTTGGCAGCATACCGGTATGCCGTACCAAGCGAGGAGATGTCGAGGAACTCCATTTCCTCCTGAATGTATCTGTGCAGACAACCGCGATACTTTAGCACCAAATGTTTCTCTGAATCTTTGATACCCAACTTTGTGCGCAGGGTATGGAACAGATTCGTCAGCTCGTGCACATCTTGATCCCTTTGTTTTCGCAGCGTGGTCCATTGTATGTACTTGTCCTCATAGCTCCCCACAGGATAGTACTGTTCCTTGACGGCGTCTCGGAAAGAATTCCAAGTTGGTATGGCCGAGAACAGAGAGGGTTCTGTCTGGTCCTTGTTCTCACAGTAGGTTTCCCACCAATCCTTAACATGGGGGGTAGCTTTGAGGAGTGCAAAAATAATCTTCTCCCGGTCTGAAAAGTCATGAACCGAGAAATATCCTTCTAACAGATTCAACCATCTATCTATGGCATCTGCGTCTATTTGACCCTCAAATATGGGAATGTCAAAATTTACTTGCACCTTAAAAGGAGTCGCGCCTCCAGAGTGGCTGCTGGATGCAGATGCGCCGCCGGTGGGTAGCCGTTGAAGGATCTGAGCAAAGTTATCCATCATCGCGTTCTTTTGTTTTTCGAGGGCCTCCTCGAGCAATATTTTGATAGGATCTCCTGCTCCCTCATCTTTCTTTTTGTCCCCCATGGGCGTTCGTCGAGGTTTGCGAGGCTGATCTTGCAAAGGTTCCACCAGATCAAGCCCTAGCTCCTTATACCCCGACCTCGTTGGGGACATGCAAAGAAGGATCGAGAAAAAGCAGACCCCTCTGATACCACTGATCCGGATTTATGCAGAAACGCAACAGAATAAACACATAACCATAAATACAGAGATGCAGCGGAAATAACACTTCATTTCATTAATATCAAAGAACTGAAATTTGCTTACAGACAGAATGGAAATAAAACTAGCTAGGGCGCTGGTAGCTATCTCTGAGAAGAGATGTGGCGGCTACAGGCCTCTGAACCGAGTTACAATGAGGCTCGAGGGCCTATTTATCATTTAGAAACAATGGGAAATCCTAAACAGCCAAAACCCTAACCCTAGGAGATGAAGCGCCAAAACTATGGGCCCCGTTTGGGTAAATTGGTGTTTCAACTTCCCAGGGGCGTAACTTTGGCATACGATCTTCGTTTGATGCGTACCATACCTCGTTAGAAAGATCTATCTGAGGACTAAAAATTTGGAATGAGCAACATCGGTCCATGGACCCATGTTTCTCTTCATTTTCCCAAAAAACGTCGTTTAGGGCCTCAAAACGGCTCCAGAAGTTTAGGACCCGAAAAACTGCTAAAAATAGTAAACTGTGCCGAAACTGAAAAACTGAAATAAAAAATGGTGGAGCCCCAAGTGGAATAGGTGGGTGACCACCAATATCCACCTGGATCACGCTGTGAGAGCAAGGGCAAGGTTTCCCAACCATTTGTACAGTCCACTCTTGACATTGATATCTCACTACATAGAGGCATTCCTCCAGGGAGGCCACCAGATCTATCATGGATGAAAGACATCTTGTCTTTGGATTCACCGCTCTTGGATTTTGGAGAGGTGAAGAGTTTGGAGGAGAAATTTGGCATGGGGGATGTCAAAGTAGCAGACAGCAGCATGAAGAGAGCTTCACATGCCAGATCACCAGCGTTGTCTCTTAGGAGGATTGATCCTTACTGGAGATCTCAGCTCTTAGTAGAGTACTCCAAGTATCTTGGTGCATGCATGGTTCTCGATGACCCGGATGGAGATGATGAGTGTATGGTGGATGACATGGTCATCTATTCACATGGTAGAGTCTTCTTGACTAGATATTCTAGTCTTAAGGAGAAGTTGTTGCATGCAGCACATGAGGACTTCTTTTCCATGCATTTTGATGCATATCTTGCCTTGGCAGAGGAGTTCATTTGGGAGGGCATTCGGCAAGACATATTTCAACATATGGAGAGATGCAAATCCCAAATAATGATGGAGAGGATGTCACAGCCACCTTCCTACTCATTGGTAGTAAGGGAGCATTTTCAGTTGAGCCATTTCAGCTCAAGTCTTCGAGTACATAATGGAGAATGTACAATTTCACCTTATGTTTTGTACTTCTTGTCTTTTTATGAGCAGCATATTGTACCAAGGAGGATTATTCCTTCTTGAATATTGTATAATGATGTACTTGAAGCCTTTTGTAGCATTGATAATGGTTATCTCATTGGTGGTTTGTGGGGAAAGCCACATGACTTTTGGTGTGCACCATTGACACCCTTTTGTACTTTCATGCTTATATCTTGTAAAATGATTGTGGCAGCAAAAAAGTGGCTAGAAAAGCACTTGCTTTTGTTTGATTTGATGCAGGCAAGGGATGCCCTGTGCTGGTTCCTTGTATGGTACCTTGATCCACTTTCCGGTTGTCATGTGACAACTTGTTTCTTTGGATTTTTGCTTCCATGTGTTGCTGGTATCTCTATGTTCATGGGGAGCTTTGATTGGAGAGTGGGCTTGAGACTAAAGATGCCCATGGGGAGCATGATTCTCCCTACTATACATGTTGTACATTTCAGGAGGAATCATGGGCCAACCATGAATGCCACATTACATTTCTTTCCTTCTTATGGGAGGAACCACTTGAAGAACTTGAGGAGGCACTCCATGGATCATGAGAAGATGGAGGAGTTAGCACAGTCAACTCTTTTCCCTCTTAGGATGAGGGGAGACTCGTATATTGTCCACTCCATTTATATGAGCAAAAAATATGGTAAGAGCCTTGTTGATTTGCATAGTAATTTGTCTAAATATATGCATATCTTGACCATATATGTGCAGGGATTTGCTCAAAGGAGGAATATTCTTCCTTCTAGATTTGATGGTCTACATAAGGCCATTATGGATGATCACTCCCTAAGTGAATATGGGGTGGAGATTTCTCATGGAGAACATACTTACATTGCACATTACAGAATTCACTTTCTCCAGACTTGTGAAGAGATTGGGGCAGCAAGTAAATGGTGGGGAGGCCACCCATCATTTTATTTTCTATGGCAGTGGAGAGTCAAACTGAGTTGGCTACATTTGAGGGACCATTTTCCTTCTCCCTTACTTCACATGGCAGCCAACATGATTCTCCTTATGGTTCCCTTGGCTGATATTGCTAAATATTTTCTTGGGAGCATGATTGGAGGGGAGACACATTGGGTGAATGTGTCCTTGGAGGGAGAAAACTCCCACACTCTGTGCACTACATGTTCTAAAGGGAGCATGGGAGATGGTATGGCCACTACAGTAGCACATTTGTTTCCTTATGAGGTGATCCATATGAGCAATGTGATGCCATATGATGATGACTTCCAACTCATCACATATGAGATGATTTGGGCCAACATGTTTCATAACGTTGGAGGAGAGATGTTTAGAGGTCTAATATCCATCTTGCCATTTGAGGGAAATGTCATTGCAGCCCAGGATAAACATACACTCTACACTTATCCTAAGTGGAGAGGAGGACAGTGTGGGGTAGGCTACCTTGTATACCAGGATCAGGTTTCTAGCCCACCTACATTGTCAGAGCCAGAGGTGGAAGATGACTTTCAGGAGTTTCCATGTTGGGAGGTAACTCATTTTGCATGGATGATTGCTTGGGGGATGGAGGATCCACATGAGGAAGATGTTCCTCAACAAATCATAGAATACATGCCTTGAGAGGAGGCTTTCCAGTTCTATCCTTGTAGTTGCTTGAGGACAAGCAACATTTGGGAGGGGAGGATTGTAATATTCCAAAATTTTCCTACAATAAATTGGAATATTAATTTTTGTTGATTTCACCTAGGAGGAGAATAAATGGGTAAGGAGGCCCATGCATAATGAAAATATCAATAAATTCCCTCATTTTATGAAAGGGGATCATCATTGGAGCTAGTTTTTACACCCTCATGTGTGAACAAGGACATTTGCAAGAGGACAAGGTCAAGTTTGACCAAGTCAACAGCGCTGGGACAAGAGGTCGAGAACACTTAGAGAAATAGCACAGTATGAATGGGGAGAGGGTTATTTGGTGGAGGAAACCCTAAAAGGAGTGCAACCCATGGAGAGGGGACCTTCACTTTTTTAAAAGGAGGGCAAGGAAGCCATTTTTTCTCATGTTATGTATTATTGATTTTATGGTCTATTCAGACTTTCAGCAATCTCTAGCTGTTTAGTTGAGTTGCAGTGCTGCTTAGCATGAGGGATTCCTGTTTAGGATTTCCTCTCCTTCTTGAGAGGCCTCTTGAGGGATTGCACTAATTTTCCTCACATCCAAGCTTGAGGCCAAGCATCCTCCTTCAAGACAGTGTTGTTTCTGTAGTAGAATAACATTGTGTTGCAGGGTGTTGCAGTGAGGGTTCACTACACCACCTCCATCAGCTATTTTTCAGAGGAGGAGTCTCTCTCTCCTTTGAGAGATCATTTTGGAGGCATTCAGAGCTTATTGCAGACTTTGGCACCAGGCCAAATCATTCCCTTTCCCCTACAGTGCAATTCCATCCAGTGACTGCGTTATTTTTAGTGAAGCATTTGGAGTGGGGCTCTTGTAGATTGTTTGGAGGGTAAGATATTTGGTGAGGGGATCAGCCTTTCACTTGAAAGATCCATTGGAGGAGGCATATTCAGTTTGGGCATAATCTACAGCCATCTCCATCCAGTTCTATTCCTTGAGTTGCCGCTGCTACCTAGCAACTCCGACATTTTGCAGATTTTGTATTTTATAGCCAATCCTTCCATGATTGACAGGAGGTAGCCTTTCAGAGCTGAGATATTCACTCCCAATGTTGTATGGGCCATATATTTGTAGATCCATGTATTTTACATATGTTAGCATGAATTTTCTCTTATAAAACTGCATATTCATAGCTTGGATTCACTTGTATAGAAGTGTTTTATCATGATTTATGTACTTGTCTCTTGAGGTTGAGCATTGCCTATCTTGAGTAACATTTTCCTCAAGATCTTGTATTCATTTTTTTCTACTATTATTTAATAAGATGGCTATGGATTTCTCTCACATTTCTATGAGTTGAGTGTCACTGCTACTCCATTTTGTTTTCATATTGTTGGATCTCCAACTTTTAGAATATCTTGTGATATTCTCATTGTTGTAGCATTTTCCCAATTTGGGATATTACATTTATTCAATATTATGTTACATAATTATTTACAATATTTATTTGGGAGGTGAGGAATTACCATATAAGATTATATAAGTCCTTTCAAAAGCACAAAATGTCATATAAGTCAGTAGCTTCTTCCTCTCTCATAGATATAATGTCAATCCAAGCAACAACATTGTTTGATATTTCAGCAATTATGTGGGTATCATATTTGTTTTCCAATTTTATTATTCTATGGAATACAAATATATAGACTCTAGAACTATTTGAAATTTTGGTTATTGAGAGGATTCTCTTCTAGTCAATATTGGAGTGCATAATTCATTACAATACTTGAGCATTAATCTTCCTTTGGTCATTGGAGTATTTCTCATATATCCATTATTTCTTTTCCTTCCATTAAGGAAACCATTGAAGATAGCATTGCAATGGATGTAATGCACAATCTGTGAAGCATGAAAAAGTGATTTGCATGACTCAAAATCTCTATGAGATCTATACCTACAATTTGAATAGACTACAAAATTGTTGAAGCCACAATCTACATTTACCACTATCATTTTGAACCAAGGTATATAGAGTTCTCAGGTATAGTGTATTTGTAAGGTCTTGATTTTAATTAGCCCAATTTATATTGTGTTGTTAGTAATTTGATAAGTGCAAGTGAAACCAAGAATGGACCATTCTAAAGACTAAAATTTGTATACAAGACTAAGAATAGAGATCAAAAGTTATTCAACACATTATTCTAGTTGTTGAAGCAAGTGGGCTATAAGTATCTAGTTTACAGATTAAATTGTAGGTGAAGGACTCCATGAGGGATTTTTTTCTTACTTTTTTGTATCCTTGTTGATTTTGGAAATTTATATCCAACAATCTATCAATTGAAATTACTTCTAATATAATTATATGTGTTTTGTGTTTATTTTCACTAAGTTGATATTATATTAGAAAGTTTGGCCACAAGATCATCTCATTCTTTCACAAAATAAAGATAGATATTATGACCACTATCCAATTAGAAATTAGGAACCCACTCCATTACCAATTGATATAGAATGAAATAGCCAAGAGGCTAAAAAAAAAAAGAGTTATTAATTCCTTCTTCTACTTAGAATCGCATTTTTTATATAGACATATCAAATATGGATATCACTTTTTGACCATATCCTTTGACAATGTATCCCTTTTTATTTTAGTAATACTATATATTATCCTCCACTTTCTAGTAACATAATTAGCCATAAAATACATCCTAGCATATCCCTTTAATGACATCATTATTTTTTTCAAGGTGCTTCCTTTTTATTTTAATAGATATCATACTTACTACTTAATCACTAACCAAGATATACTATTAATTATCCTCCACTTCATAGTAGCATAGTTAGCTAGAAAATACAACATATCCCTTCAATGACGCCATTATTTTTTACAAGATGCTTCCTTGATATTGCAGCAGTGAACATCCACCACCTATCAAGAGGCAGAATGTTGCTTACAAATCTAGTCACCATGCCTAGCTTAATAGCACTTAGATAGAACAAATCCCCTTCCTCATGTAGTGAGCCAAGCACTGCTTTTGAGGATTAAACCCTGATGGGGCTAGAATAGGACCCAACTTTCACTGACCTAGCTCCATCATTTACAATTATTTCATCAAAAATGTTTTAAATATTTTCATTATGCATCCATGGGGTCTCGGATAAATGTTGATCAGGTGCATTGTTAAGGCACTCTTATATGTTAATTCATTTATTCAATTCCTCACCATATATGGGTGTTATTCTTGGACATGCAAACTTTTTTAGTTCCTTTTTTGTTTTTGTAAATTCAACAATGGTGAGGCTACATCATGGTCATGTAATAAGATGGGGAAAATACTCAAGCCAATTAAATGTTAACATGCATGTGATATTGTATCTTTATTTATTCATTATTCCATTAGAATATGCATATGACCTTTTACATGTATATCAATACTAAGAATGTTTTTTCTCATCCTCCATTTACATTAAGACCTGCATGACCAAATTTTCTCTTAATTTGTTTATTCTTGTCAAAAGATATTTCCATCCCTGTCTACCTAGCCAAAATTCCTTGTCCTTTCATGTCAAAGGTACATATTTTCAAAGTGAAAACCAAGTGCCATCAGAGTGCATGTTGAGAGATATATTTCAATACACATTTAGTTGATTAATCAATTAATGGAGAAATCTTCAACCCAAATCCTTCCAGTAATTAATCACTAATGGAATGGTGACAATTGTTTTTTAAAAAAACAACTTATAACCAGCCTATAAAACAAAACAAAAAAAATAGTTCATCGAGCTTATCTGGAAAATTGGAATTATTTGCATGCATGTAAGCCCTTTACTGTTGCTCCTCTCTTCAATCCATCTTTAGTCAGAATCGACGAAAATACTCCATTTTCGCAGCACTAGGAAAATAAAATTACACCAAGTTTCATTCCAAATTCTACTAAATAATCAAGTAATGCAGAAACATTCAGCCCAAATCCTTTCATCAATCAATCACTAATGGAATGGTGACAATTTTTTGTAAATAAGAAACTTATAACTAACCTATAGAACAAGTATGAAAGAGTTCAACGAGCATACCTGGAAAATTGGAATTTTTTCAATGCTTGTAAGCCCTTTTCTCATGTTTCTCCTCCCTCCAATCTATATATAGTAAAAATAGTCCAAAATACTCCATATTTGCATCACTGGAAAAATAAAATTAAACCAAATTTCATTCCACATTATAGTGATTAATCAATTAATGAATAAACCTTTAACCCAAATCCTTCCAGTAATCAATCACTAATGGAATGATGACAATTTTTTTGCAAATAAGAAACTTCTAACTAACCTATAGAACAAATGACAAAGAGTTCATCGAGCTTACCTGGAAAATTGGAATTGTTTGAATGTGTGTAATCTCTTTACTATTGCTCCTCCCTTCAATCTATATACAGTCAAAATTGATAAAAATACTCCCTTTTTTCTACTCTAGGAAAAGAAAATTGCATCAATGTTGAATCCACTTTCTACTGATTAATCAATCAATGGAGAAACCTTCAACCCAAATCCTTCCAATAATCAATCACTGGTGGAATGGAGACAATTTTTTTCTAAATAAACAACTTCTAACCAGTTTATAGAACAAACAGCAAGGAGTTCATCGAGCTTACCAAGAAAATTGAAATTTTTTGAATGTGTGTAATCCATTTAAAATTTCTCCTCCCTTGAATCTATATATAGTTGGAATCAACCAAAATACTCCTTGTTCGTAGACTAGGAAAATAAAATTTCACCAACTTAAAATTGTGAGCAATACCTATCCAACATGCAGAAGTGTATTAAATATAAGGGTGGAATTTAAGGCTCCTAGAAGATGGCACCTTCTACATGATGAGTAGGTATGCATTTTAATATTTCATTAATGGTGGTAGATATCGTTATTCATGGTCTAGACCTTTCAAATATCTTAAGTTATCTATTTGGACTCTGAAATCTAGTGCAAACTGCAGTTGAAACAACACTTCCACTGTTCTAGAAGTGACATTTTGATGTAGGATAGATTTCAAAAGTGAGTGTTGAGTCAATGACACTGTGAAAAGCCCTCAACCTAGATGGAATGTGCCCAGGTGGCAAAGCCCTTGCAATATTGATATAGGGTATTAATGAAATTTTCCAAAAAATATAAACTGAAAAAAATATGTTTTACACACTTCAAAACACATCAAGAGAGATGTTCATGTAAAAATTTTAAACATATTTGACAGGGAAATTTCCCATAAAATTATAACCATGACAACAACTCATGAGATTATTAAGACAATATACTAGAACATATGCTAAGAGAACTAAGGATTCTTATCAAGGACAAATAATTGACAAGATGTTGCACAACAAGCTTCAATAAAAGACAACGCAACTTGGAAATGTGATAGATATTGTGTTATCCTTGGAAGGCAATAATATTTTATAATTTCATCAAAGATATGTGAGCACATAATGAGGAACATTATCTTCATAGATTTTCACAAGTCATCTTAGAAGGATGATAGTGTGATCTCATGTTTCAACATCAATTTTCCAACCCTTCGCATGTTGATTTTCAAAGCCTCCTTTCCAACATAAAAAATTCAAAGCCTACATTGGAGGTCTTCAACCTTCTCATGTCTAAGAAGAAATGTTATGTCACATGAAAAGAAACAAAAATTTGCATCTTATTAAATAACAAACAAATGATAAAAATAAAAATAAAAAAATCATGCCAATCTCTAAACGCTATGCAGATTAAAGTAATTTCAAACTTCTACTAATGTAAAAAATGACCAACTAGACACAAATGATGGTGTGCAAAGACCAATAAGTGATCTTGACAAAATTTTGGATTGCAGCAAACGTTGTCAATGGAGTAATTGAGAAAATCATTTCAATGTTCTACAAAATCGATTCCAAGAAGCCACAATTTCCACCACTTGTTTCCTATTAATCACAAAAACCCACAACAGAATTTTTCCAACCCTAGTTACTTCTCAATCCCTATCATAACAAGGAAGCCTAGGAAATTTCCCTTTAAAATTGTACAAGGTTTAAATATACATAAAACATAAGGCATGACATTAGAAAAATAAATTATAGGCATTGAAAACATTAACCATCAACACCTTACATTCACTACCTTTTTGAGTTAGGTCATTATGCCACTTTCTTATCTCACCAGCATTTTATTTTGAATGTTATTCACCAGTGCACGACAATACATATGTCAAATTGAGATAACAAGAAAAAAATGCCTTGCCTAAATATCTTTACCCAAAATCTCTTTTGATCTACACTATCAAATCTTATATTTTGTCTTATTTACAATAAAATTCCATATATTTTCCTATCTATTTAATTTTTAAATATAACCATAATTTAATATTTTATATCAAAGCTCCCATATATTATTGATTAATATATTTCATTTTTAAATATACTCCTAATTTAATATTCTGTAACAAAGCTCTCATATACTATCAGTCCATGCCTCAGCAAGGACTAAAACACTCACATCGTGGTCAAATTTTGTTGACTATTGATTATTTTGCCGACTTTTAGAAATTTTAACCAAAGTTTCGGGAAAATGTTGAATATTCTTATTATTATATAAATTCAAAAATAAATTTCAACTTTCTGGAACTATTATTTCTAATTTTATATTGGATTACAAGGGCTTGATGTGGCATAATTCCCATGGTGGACGGTGATTTTCTTTCTCTCTTTGTTAGTGCCCGACAAATCATTTTAAAATAAATTAAAAATTAAAAAAATTGTGAGTGTTAATTTTACCTGTGAGTACTCTTACACCGTTATGTATGACACTACTATTGATTTGTCTAAAGATTCCAAAGTTGATGGGGTTTTAGGTCCCTTACATATGAATTGGGGTAACTATTATTATTTTTTTGTGTAGAGAAAGGGTGTCTTGGAAGTGCCGGAGAAAGGGTGTGTAGGAAGTGTGGGATAAAGGGAGTGCAGTGGAGTTTGTTAAATAGTAGGGACTATATCAAGTCAAGTTTTCTTCCTTCATACTCCGCATAAGGCTAATTTAACATTTTAGGAGAAATTTACTTAGCAAGAGTAATTTCTGAAATAATATCACGTTTTAATGTTCTTATATTATTGTGTGACGGTGCAAAACAAGTAACATTGATACATTGTGTGGAGTTCTTAAAGATTCTATGGATCATTAATACAGATGCATGTTTTTCTTGATATATGCAAAGCATCTAGATATAGTATATTCGAAGGAGATAGTACAAGTTCTGGAGTGGCAGGAATATTTTCATTTTTTTGGAAACATAATGAATTAATTAATATGCATATGCATAATTAATTAATACTAATAGCATATTTGAAGGAGACGTGGCAAGTTGTGGAGTGGAAATATTTTGTAAGGAGGAAGTACTCGTGGAGAACATTTCAGGAGACATTGATGCAAGGCTATTGAAAATTTTACATTTTCTATTGCTTGTCAGGAGAGGAACAATGGTGCTTTAATTCACAATTTTATGTAATATCAAGTGAAATGTCTTTTTTGTGTGGAAGAACGATTGTGTGGGGCGGGGAACAGAAACATTGTTATGTAATGTTTTGTATGTCTATATACATTTACATATACCTTCCTCTACACAATATTACATATCATAGAATACATAAAAAAATATAGAAAAAAAACACAGATTTGTATAATGTAATAATAATAATCAAAAGAGAATAAATCGAAGAAAAATTCACCTCTGAGAAAAATTTTCATTGTTGATCATTATCTTTAACTGTATCTATTCTACCTTAGTTCATTTTCCCGTATTTCATATTAAATTGATATTTCAAATATACTTCTACATATTTCTTCCTAATTTATGCCACACTTCCCTTTCATCCTTTCTCCTTCCTCCACATATCACAAAACTAACCTAATTAAATTCAATTTTTTCTTTCTATAAACGTTAAACAAGTATTAAGGATCCATATAATCTTTAACCACTTTTCACAATGTATCAATGTTACTTTCTCCACACCTCCGCACAATAATATATCCACATTAATATAAGTTTCTCCGCACAATGAAACATTGACTATGACCAAATCAAATTTAACTTTAACTTTATGATCAAATCCAATTTATTTAATAATAAATTTTATCAATTTCTAAAATAGCGGGGACTTATGATACAATAAATTATTTTTCCGAAGTTGAAATCGGGATCTCATAATACATTAAACTATGGGTTTTATTTTTCAAAATTTTATGCAAAACTTCATATTT
This sequence comes from Pinus albicaulis, assembly GCA_034641835.2. Classification (NCBI taxonomy): domain Eukaryota; kingdom Viridiplantae; phylum Streptophyta; class Pinopsida; order Pinales; family Pinaceae; genus Pinus; species Pinus albicaulis. The sequence goes on along the minus strand of CM076570.1, from coordinate 278,481,874 downwards.
TATTTTGCAATAGTCAATGCTAAATTAGTCTTTGTAATTAACTTGTGGTGGAAGGAGAAAGGTTGTGGGGGAAGTACAAAAGAAAGTGTGTGTGAAGGAATTGGATATAGGGGATTTTTTTAAGGAGAAGGGACTATATCGAGTCATGATTTCTTCCTCTACAGTGCATATAAAGCTAATTTAGTATGTGGAGCCTATGCATAGAAAAAATACGCTAATTTTTTGAATGGTAATTTTTTCAATGAGTGATCTAACATTGTTATTCCTGAGATTGCTACTTATTTGTTTAATGATGCCAAAGCTGAGTGTGGAAGTGTGCAGAAAGATTTCATAGCATTAACATTTACATTGACACTATCATAACTACTGCTAGTGCATTTCACTCTTGTTTCATTTTTAAACTTTTATAGATTTATTTGTGCATAAGTACAAGTGCATAGAGTCATGAATTTGTACAAAATGACTTATTGTGTGTAGATAACGAATTGCGATGAAGCAAATCTACACCTAGATAGGCATTGTACAATAATATTTGGGAACATGCAGTTTCTTAACTTTAATTAGTTATCATTTTTGTTTGATATATGAAAAGAAGCTAGATATGTGGCAAATTTGAAGGAGACGAGGCAAGTTTTGGACTGGCAAGACTTTTTTCAGTTTTTTAAAGCATGAAGTACTCGTGGAGAACTTTTTACAATATGTTGAAGTTGTAGCATGTTTTTGAACAAGATTTTAGCAAGGCTATTGAAAACTTTACATCTAATATTTCTTGTCAAGAGTCAAATGGTGGTTCTTTGATTCACAATTTTATGCAATATTAAGTGCATTTTTTGTACATAAGAACGGTTCTACATTCATTTTTTTATACATTTCTCTGTAAAACTTTACATAACATAGAGTACATAAAAAATATAGCAAAAAAAACATGGATTTGTATAATGTAATAATAATCAAATGACAATAAATCTACCATAAATTCATCTCTTAGCAAATTTAGCATTGCCTTTAACTGTATATGTTCTACTTGTGTTCATTTTCCCTGCTTCAAACATATGCGTTAGATCAAATATACAGAAATAAGAGGAAAAAAAGGCTCTAATTTCATAGCATGGAAACAATTTAGACGTAATAGCTACACAATAGTAAAGTATATTGTATAAACATTTTTGACACTCGTATTATCCAATTTTTGAGTTCCACATCTCATCGCTACGTGGTTGTAATGTATATTGTATAAATGCTCTAAGTACTAGCATATAGAAGAGAGCATGCACTATTTATCTAGAAACAAAAATGCTTTTGCATCCCAATATCAAATAGGATGTGTTCACATAGAAATGAAAACCTTACATTTTGTGTATGGTTTATACTTTCTTTTAATATTTCAAAATTAAATATTTTGTGTCCGGGTCTCGGATAGATTGTGAGCGGCCACATTTTTAAGTCACTGGTTCAATTCCCTACCCTATTAGAGTGGTATTCTTGAACATGGCCATGATGTAGTCTCACCATTACCTCACTTGCAAAAAAAAAAAAAAATTGAATAATTTGTGCATCCAAATTACGGAAATAGTTTCTTACATTAAGAAAAAAAATTAATAAAGTGTGAGATTTAAATTGAATTACAAGTGTACACCAAAGATGAAAGTGTCATTTTTATTTCTCCACACATCTTCACTCGATAAATTACAATGTGAAATTCTTATTATTAGTTTGTGTGTCGCAAGGGAATATAGCATTGGCCTCTTCGACAAATTTCATTGACTATTTTTAATTAATTATTATTATTACTTAGTATCTAAAACATATCATGAAATTTTGAAACCTAATATGAAAATTCCAATTACTAATTATTATTATTATTGTTGTTGTTGTTATTATTAATCCTTGCCTCATTATTATTATTAGTAGTTATTGTCTCGCAAGAGACTATAGTACTTGATTCGTGGTCGAAGTGTTTTTACTCTCAATTATTTTTCAAAATTATTTATTACTATATTTTTTCTATCTGTAGGTGCATTGGTCTAAGTGTGTTGACTATCGATTATTTATGTCAACATATTAACCATAGTTTCGTGAAAAATGTATAACATTCATATTTTCCTATAAATTAAAAAAAAAAAATCTAATTTTTGGAAATGTTATTTCCAAACTTTTGATTGGTTGAATGAGGCTTGTCTTTACTTACTATTTTGAAAATTTAAAAGGTAATGTGACAATTGTAACCAATAATTATAGTTATGGTGTATGTAGTAGCATTCATCGAGTGTTTATCATGCAGTATTTTAGCATACATGTTATGGATGCATGTTCAATTACTTTTTGAGGGAGTTGGTTATAAATATATTTCTTGTCATAGTTATATAGTGGTTGTTCTGGTAGTTACATGGCATGAGGGATTTTCTCTACAAACTCATTTCGAATGAAGGTACCAAATGTCACTACAAGGAAAAAACCCTCTAGCGGATGTTTTTGAGGAACCCCTTATAAAAATACCCCATACATCCATTTCTAGCGGAGGCTGCTAGAGGAGGTTGGTGGGCAGAGGGTTTTGCGGATGTTTTTCTCTCGGTGCGCTTATCATCCAAAACCGCACCGGTGTGCTCGACAAGAGAAAGCACCGGTGTGCACAAAACATTGGCACATCAGACACTGTGCGCTCCATACACACCCGCCCGGTGTGTCGTATTACTGTAGAGCACTGGTGCTTCACAACTCTTCTGCACTGGTGCTTCACAACTCTTTTGCATCGATGCATCATAAAACACCGCGCCAAAATAGAAACCGCCTGGTGCAGTATTAAGAAACCGCACCGGTGCATCATAAAACACCACACCAAAACAAAAATCGACCATTTCATTTGTAAGAAACAGCATCGGTGCGCCTATAAAACCCCGCACACTGGAACAGGGTTAAATAAAAAAAAACAAATTACGGCCAAAAAACCACATTTTTCACTTTTCTCAGTGCTCCAGAGCTCTCAAGCACCGATGAAATTTATCCTTGTCTGAGCCACCCTGACATCGGTGCTCCCATTGCTCATATTACACACACTGTTGTTGTGCATTGCGCACCAATCTCCAGCTTGCATTTTGCAAAACAGTGGGAAATTTTTCTTTTACAAATTCTACAGCTAATGTGCCTCCTCGACGGCGAAATGTACAGGTATTTTTCTTATTTTTCCATAATTATGATTTTTAGTGAATTAGAATTTCAAATAACCTTAAAATTAACCATTTAAAAGAAAAAAGAAAAAATTTTATTGCGTGGTGCGCCCGAGTCATTCAGCTCGCACCAGTAAGTGGTGCTTCCTATAAAATTTACAAGTCGCACCGCAACTGGTGCTAACTATATCCGCACCGTTTCCAAGGTTGTACTGAAAGGCGACTGCGTTATTTTAAAATTTAAAAAAAAGTGTGGTGCAGTCATTTAGTCGGCCGCACAGTTGACCATGTGGAATAGCGACAATGCAGTGCATTGATGGAAATATCTGCCTCGATGTCTGTTAGCGCACTGCATTTGGCATTATGACAAGGTCAACGATGTGGCCTAGTAAAAGACCGCTCCGTTGACTATGTAATTAGTCAGGAATTCGGTGCGCTGACACAACTATACGCCCCCGGGCGTAGATTTTATTCAGCGCACTTCTCTTGTAACACCATACATAGTCAATAGTGCTTTAAAAAATTTTAGGTGCACTGCATATGGTGCGTTGAATGTCATCTAGAGCACCTCCCTTGGTGCGTGACAAACAAACAATGCACCAGAATTGGTGCATGACTATTTTTTGTGGCGCACCAACTGGTCTTTTTTTTTTCCAAAAAAATTATATATGTATATTCCTAAATATATGTCTAGTTTAATTAAAAAAAAACAATTTAATATGTCAATCATTCAGAGAGAAGAGGGGGAACAACAGCAAAAACAGGTGGAGCAGTATGACACGGTTCGCCTGTGGGAGGCACGAGAGAGGGAGAGAGATGTGTACCCTCACCCTATTACAGAAGCTACCCAGAGGCTCCTAAGACAGGTAGGCCTCCTCAAGTTCTATGAGGAGGCTACTTCCCTAAAGGCCCTTGGTATGTTTTTGAGACATCTTATCTGCAGGTGGAATGCCCACCGACAGGATTTCTAGGTTGGTCCTAACCAGTGGTACACACCCACTGAGGAGGATATATATTTCATTACAGGGATATCAAGGAGAGGGGTGGATTTTCCCTCATTCCCAGAGGTTCCAGCTGGTTTTGTAGCAGGGATTCAGTTAGTTTACTCCCATAGATACATTGGATCATAATTATTGTCTCCTGTAGATTTTCAGGTCGCTGGAGGTCAGTTACGTATTGGTGCATTTGGTAGTGAGGAGGTGCAGTGCCTCTCACTTCTCATTTCGACCATTTCACACAACACCAGTGACGGGCAACACATTAGTTGCTCGCTTCTATATTATGTTGATTCTTTAGTACAGGAGCCACAACTTGTCAGGTGGTCTGCCGTTTTTTTGTGGCAGTTATGTGCAGCCTTAGATATATGTCATGCTAATCCACAAGGGAGGGTAAATTTCCCTTCTTCTTTAGAAATTTTCTATTTATTTTTTGAGAGGTTTTCAGAGATGAGGCCTAATTTTGTTTGGCAGCCTCGTAGGCCAATGTTCGAGGCACAGATGCACATGTGGGGGTAGATGATGCCTAAGAGGGGAGAGACTATGTTTCTAACTAGGATATCGCATGATGCATTGGAGTTTCTAGCCAATGTTGACGAGTTTCATCCCTTCATTATGGTCCCATGTCCTTATGTTGGATTGGGTTGGCGAGGGTGTGCCAACTTCCTCTAAATAGATAATGAGCCGCTAGATGATAGAGGTAATATTATTGTTTTATTTAAATTTATTCTAACATGTTCTTTAACTTTTTTTATTAAATTGTGTAATGAAATTGTCTAATTATTGTTGTGTACTTGTATATATTTTACATAAATTCACTCTTTTTATGATGAGGACATGCCGACACCACCACATGATCCACATGTGGATCTTGACGATGATCAGGGCATGCCAGATGTCGAGGATCATCAGGAGGTCGGTACAGAGAGACTTGCTCTTGCTGGTGCGCTGGTACTGCCTTTTGCTAGGCGCGGTCGACTTGATAGTAGATACTGGATGGAGTTGGGTGACCAACTCAATGTATTGATTATTGAGGCGGGAATCAGGCCCACTCATTATAGAGACATACAGGTTGATGATAGGTTATTACAGATGTGGAGAGGCATGTCACGTGACATGTACAGCCTTATGCGACATGTCGTAGGAGCTACAACCTTAGTTACACGGTTGAGGAGGATTGTTGCACATTATTGGCATGGTCGAGACGCAACACGTGATGGTCAATCCGCAAGCAGTGACTCATCATCTCATGATCGTTCACCTCACACCACACCAGATGAGCATGAGCCTCCACTATCATCTAGCAGGAGTCATCATGGAGATAAGGCTGGACCATCGGCCACGTCCAGTCAGTAGCCTGTAGCATCCATCAGTACTCATGATCATGAGCAAGTTGTACCATCGACCGTCGAGGTTGCACCATTAGCTGAGCAGGCCTTGACTAGTACTGCTATTGATGTTATACCACCAACTGATCCATGACATTTATATTACAGTTATATATTTTTAACATTATTCAGTTATATATATATATATATATATATATGGTCCATGTATTTTATGTTCATGTTGTAGTTGTACTTAATTTACATGTTGGTGATCATCATGATGTGTATATTGTTAGGTCATGTTAGATATGTTCATTTAATGTCCAACTTGCAGATAGATGTGTATGTGATAGCATGAGTTGTTTGACATGAGATGTATATTTGATGTTTGTGTTGTAATGATGTTATATAATGCTAATTTTATTTTGTTAGATGATCATGATCATGATGATGTTAGTGAATTTGAATGTGTTTTTTAGTCGAATATGATGTTTGTACGATGATTATCATGATCATGATTATAATTAATTAATTTAATATTAAATGACCATGATATTTATAAAATATTATGTCGTGATTGTAATTGAAATTTAAATTTTAATTGTATGTAAAATTGTAAAATTGTATTTGTATTTGTAATTGTGATTTTAACTGTAATTGTATGTAAAATATTTAATGTAAAATTTTAATTGTAATTGTAATTTTATATATGACAAATTGTAAAATTGTAATTCTAATTCTAATTGTATGTAAAATTCTAAAATTGTAATTGTATTTGTAATTGTAATTTTAATTGTAATTGTATGTAAAATATTTGTAAAATTGTAATTGTAATTGTAAATGTAATTCTAATTCTAATTCTAATTATATGTAAAATATGTTGAGATTCAACAAGATGATGAGCTTAGTGAAAAGAGTCACCTTCACTAAGTGGGCCCGCAGGCTATTTTTGGTGCAAAGTCTATTTTTAGACTATGTATATCTTTATACATGTCGATCATATTCTATGAGTTGCAAGATGCTATTTTTGGATGGTTGGTCAAGTTGGAAAAATAGATGGACTTCTATTTTTAGACATATTGGGCAGAGTCTATTTTTAGACTTCCAACCTAAAAATAGATATGTCAAATATTATTAGCTCTTAATAATATTTGGACTCTAAACATTATCTTATTCTCTTGGGGCACTTCAGTTAAGTGCACAGATGTGGCACAACATATGACAGAAGGAATTACGCTATTCCTGAGGGTTTACTGGAGCTAATTCATGAGGACTTCAGTTAGAACTCATGTGACAGAGTTCAGTGGAGTTATAGAAGTAGTTGGTGGAGTTGTATTTAGTTTAACTCAGTTAGACTCAGTTGAGCTAGTTGTATCTAGTCAAACTGATTGATACACTAGTGAGAGTGATGTGAATTAATTAGTTAATTAATTCACTAAATAATAACTCATTAATCAACTAAAGAATGCATCAGTTAACTACAGTGCATGGAAGTTTCAGTGGGGACAAATGGAGAGGTAGGTGGAAGAGCAAGTGTGACTATCAGTTGTGACTATAGTGATGCATTGATTGCATCCAACACTTAGTGGAGATGCCAATGAGGATTGTGCGGTGCAAGCTTGGTGAATTTGATTTCACTCAGAGCCATTCTTCAGCATGGATTGCACAGTAGAGGCAGGCTAGCAGGTGGCAGAGATTGGTGCATGGAATTGCAAGATCGGGCTTGATTAGTGTGTAGCGATTATATTGTACTGAGATCTTGGTATGATCATCTTTGTATGAGGATTTTTACATGATCTCTATGACATATATTTTATACAGATAGTTGGGGTTTTCAGCTTCAGGCTTTCCTGTTAAACAGTTGTGTTAATGTGTGAATTTTTATGGTCTCATATGTGCATTGCAATTGATTTAATTTCCGCATGTGATGATCAATGGTGGAATAGATTCTATATTGTGCATGAAGTTAAAATAGTGTGTGATCAGGAGAATCTTGGAAATATAACACATAAGTTATATAATTTCTACATGGTATCAGAGCAGTTTATCATTGGAGAATATTAAAAATTATTGAAGCGGTTGAGTTTTGTGCTGGTGGAATTCAAATTTGCTACAGTGTTTTCTTGGTGTCAAAGTTGAGCATTCATTGAAATGTCTTTCAATGGATTGCGATTGGAGTATGCTCTTAATGGTAGCTCAAATTATATTTCATGGAAGGATAGGATGGAGGCAGTGCTGGATGATAATGGGTTGAAGGAGTTCATAGATGCTCAAATTCCAAAACCTACTTTTAGTGATGCAGCCGCACTTGACGCATGGCAAAAGAAGGTAGCGAAGTGTCGAAGAATTTTGTTGGAAGGTGTGAAGGATCACATAGTGTCCAGCCTTCATGGTAAAGCCACTCCATTCATAATGTGGAAGGCTTTGACAGACTTGTTCCAAAGCAGAAGTGACTAGAGGAAGTTGGTGCTTAAAGAAAAGCTCAGGAAAATAAAAATGGAGAAAGGTGACAGTATACCAAAATACCTCACGAAGTTTGTCCACTACAAGGATGAGCTAGGAAGTGTGGGGGTTACTGTAGATGAAGAAGACTTGGTGAGCTTGGCTCTTGGGCTTCTGAAGAGTTGGCATAGCTACGAGGACTCTGTCAATGGATGGGAGAAACTGCCGGGATGGGAGCGACTTTGGTCGGATCTTGTGCAGGAGGAGATAAGGCGGGGTACCAGGGATGGATCTTCATCGAAGAATGAAGATGAAGAAAATTATGCTTTGGCTTCCAAAGCAAGGAAATGGAAGGGAAAGAAAAATCCTTCTCAATCCGATGCGAAAGGTAAGAAGCAAGACTTGTCCAAGGTGAAGTGCTTTCACTGTCACCAGCACAGACATTACGCCACTAATTGTCCACAGAAGAAGAAAAATAAGCAGGCTGCAAGATCTACAGCTGGAGAGGCTTTAGCCTCGTAGTTTGAGCTGGATTTTTCATTGATCGCATGCTTGGTTTCAAGTGTGATGGGTTCAGTGTGGTTTCTTGACAGTGGTGCATCTTTCCATATGACCAAAGACAAATATTTGTTTAGTGATCTGGATGAGAAGGATCTTGGAGTACACATCGAGATGGGTGATGATGGTAGATACAGTGCGACTGGTATCGGGACCATTTCCTTTGAGAGGGAGTCTGGTAAACCTTTCATACTGAAGGATGTCATGCATGTTCCAGGATTGAAGAAGAATCTGATCTCTGTGGCAATTTTGGAAGACAAGGGATATGATGTTGTTTTTAGCGAGGGAAAGGCTTTCCTATGCAGTAAAACAACTGGTGAAACCCGGAGGATAGGGGTTCGAGTTAAGAACCTTTATCAAATGCAGGTAGATGGTTGCGTAGCAATGGCAGGCATAGCAGAAGGAGTGGTGAGCCAGGATGAGGGAAAATTGTGGCACAAGATATTGGGCCATCTTCACCATGGCGCTCTGAAAATTTTGCAGCATATTTCTACCGAGCTCCCAAGGGTACACTTGCGCAGTCAGATCAGTGCAAGGGATGTACTTTTGGAAAATTTGTGAAGACCACTTTTCATGAGGATATTCATGCCACGAAGATCCTTGAGATAATTCACACAGATGTGTGTGGACCTTTCTCAGTAGCTTGGACAACAAAGCACAGGTATTATGTGATATTTGTTGATGACTTTTCTCGTAAGTGCTAGATCTTCTTCATGCAGAAGAAGATCGAGACATACTCAAAGTTCTGTGAGTTAAAGGTGCTAGTTGACAAAGAGTCAGGGAAGCAGGTGAAAGCTCTAAGTAGTCATAATGGTGGTGAATACATCTCTGGCGAATTCAAAGACTTTTGTAGCACAGAATGAATTCGAAGATAACTCATAGCGCCTCATAACCCACAGCAGAATGGGGTCGCAAAGAGAAAGAACAGAACGATCATGGGTGCTACATGGGCGATGTTGCATGATTAGGGCCTTCCCATACACTTGTGGGCTGAAGCATGCAACACTGCGGTTTATGTGCAAAACCGTTGTCCTCATAGAGTACTTGGCATGAGTACACCTAAGGAGGCATTTTCTCGTAAGAAGCCTGATATTTCTCATTTGAATATTTTTGGCTCTCTTGTTTACATTCATGTGACGAAGGATGCCAAGAAGAAGTTGGAGCCGACCGCAGAGGTTGGGATATTTGTGGGGTACACAGAAACACCCCACAATTATCGTGTTTATTTTCCAGACAGTCAGATGATTGTTGTGCGATGGGATATCAAATTTCATGAGGAGAAAGCCATGAAGTTGTCACTTGAGAGGGAGCTACACTTGCATGCAAAGGAGGAGCTACTTGTTCCTAAATATGAGCCTCAAGATGTGGATCAGCCACAAGAGGAGGTTCATGGAGTGGAAGAAACCACTCATGCAATGCCAAACATCAAAGGGCGGAAGTGCACTACAGAAGCTGAGTGACTGAATCTTGATGAAGTGCAGAATGTAGGAGCACCTACATCACAACGTAGACAGAGATATTCACCTGACCAATTTACTAGATACATGGCTCTGATGAGCAAGAGTATCGTGATAGAACCATCTTATTTCGAGGAAGCTGTGGAGGATCCCGCATGGGTAGATGCCATGGTGGAAGAGTATGATTTGATTGTCAGAAACATTGCATGGGAGATTGTCCCAAGGCCGGAAGGGAAATCAATGGTAGGTTCGAGATGGATCTACAAAGTGAAGCAAGTTGCTGATGGGAGCGTCGAGAAGTACAAGGCAAGATTTTTTTCCCATGGCTTCTCACAGATCGAGGGGATTGACTATGAAGAAACCTTTGCACCTGTCGCAAGGTATTCTTCCATACGGACCATCCTTGCTCTCTCAGTGCAGATGGGTTGGAAAATTCATTAGATGGATGTGAAGACTGTGTTCCTCAATGGAGTCATTGAGGAGGAGGTGTACATTGAGCAGCGTGAAGGATTCGAAATATTTAGCAGCTAGTTGCATGTTTGCAGGCTCAAAAGAGCGTTGTATGGGCTAAAACAAGCACCTCATGCTTGGTACACATGGATAGACAGTTATTTCACCAAACTTGGTTTCGCCAACAGTGAGGCAGATCTGAACCTATACCAGATTGTGGTGGAGGGTAAGTTGCTGATCATTGTACTTTATGTATATGATTTGATACTAACAGGTGATGAACTGTTGATACACTCATGCGAGGCAGATCTTGCAAAGGAGTTTGAGATGAAGGACTTGGGCCTCCTTCATTATTTCCTGGGATTGGAAATTTGGAAGCAGAAGGGTGGATTGTTTGTGTCTCAAGGCAAGTATTCCCAGGAGATACTGGAGAAGTTTCACATGCAAGGTTGCAAGCCTATCGACACTCCTCTTCCTGGTGGTTGGAGGAAAGAGGATGCTACATCGGTAGAGGTAGTGGATGCCACTATTTATCGACAGTTGGTTGGTTTTCTCATGTATCTAGTCAATACACGACCGAACATATGCTATGTTGTTAACCAGCTTTCACAAGCTATGGTTAAGCCTCCATGCTCTTTTGGAAGGCAGGCAAGCATGTCCTGAGGTATCTCAAGGGCACATATAAATATGGATTGTGGTACAGATAGTCGGATGAGTTGAAGCTGCATGGCTTCATGGATGCAGATTGGGCAGGGATCCCAACAGACAGAAAGAGCACATCTGGAGGGATTTTTAGTATCGGGTCTACAACAGTTTCTTGGTACAGTAGGAAATAGAGATCTGTGGCACTCTGTTCAACAGAGGCCGAGTACATGGCAGCAAGTTTGGCTACATGCAAGGCTATATGGATGAGGAAGATCATGGTTGGGTTGTTCGGTTCTCACTTAGATCCTACTGTGATATATTGTGATAATAAGAGTTGCATTAAACTCTTGGTTAATCCAGTATTTCATGATAGATCTAAACATATTGACATCCGGTATCATCATATCAGAGATTGTGTGCAGCAGAAGATCATGTTACTTTCTTACATTCCTACGAAGTATCAGGATGCAGATATTCTGACAAAGGCACTCACCAAGAGAAAATTCGAATACCATAGAGACAGGATCGGGGTGGCAGATAATCCCTATCTTGTTGAGAGGGAGTGTTGAGATTCAACAAGATGATGAGCTTAGTGAAAATATTTTCCTTCACTAAGTGGGCCCGCAGGCTATTTTTGGTGCAAATTATATTTTTAGAAATGTCAATCATATTCTATGAGTTGCAGGATGCTATTTGTGGATGGTTGGTCAAGTTGGAATGTTGGGGCCCTTGTTTTGAAGATCAGCAGATTTTGAAGTGATGGCGAGCACGTGGAGAAACGCAACCTTGATAGGTAGGGAGTTGTCAAGGTTGCGGAAAGGTAGAGGACAGGTGTCGCGGTGGTCATGGGATCAAGCATAGACAGCGGAAGTGCGCGGAAGGAAACAGGCAGTGAACTCCTGGTGAATGAGAAGAAACAAAACACAGCCAAGCAATAAACAGGGAAGAACTGTCAGTCGCGCGAGTGGGAGATTAAATAAGCAACCAGACAATGGAGAAGAAGGTTGGTATAGACGGGATAGGAAGCAGGGAGCCACAGGAGAGCTCCATTGGGTTGCACTATTCTCCTCTCTTCTGGATCATTGTAGTTTCTCTCTCTGTCCCTCGGGACGTGTTGTATTTTGTTCTGATCTATGTTTTTCTGTAGCAGAGCTTTGTAATGATTCGCCTCTGTCGGCTGCTGACTAATATATCAAAGATGGTTGTTGTGCTATGTGATGTTGAATATGAATGAGCACTGTTCATAGCTGTGTTTTAAATTTTTTTTATTGTTGGTTTAACTGTTTCCCTGAAATAATATATGTTGCGGAATGTTCTGTCATGGCTATTTAATTCCTTAGTTTAGCTTTGGCTCACATGTTCGGATGTTGGGGAATGATACCAATCTACTCTTAATCACAGTAGGGTCATAGCATGCCTTGGGTGAGACTCTCTGCCCTTCAGAGTAGAATGGAAATGCCGGCGTGAATCTAGACTACAACGGAAAACCCTGTTGGCTCTCATCCCTAAACCCGAGTCTTCTCTGCGAGACCTGTTTTCTCGCCAACAAATGGTTCCGTTGATAGGACCTAAAAATACATTGGGGAGCTAGATCATGGTATCTCGAATCTTTGAAAGAGAAATATGAAGCTGGTGGGATAACCACCTAGATTAGTTCATAGCCCAGCAAGCGGAGCTGAGGCAATAGAAAGAAAAGACGATTAAAAGACTTGGTCCTATTCTCTGACTCTGCTAGTGATACCTACGAAATCTTCTGGGGAAAGTTCCCAGAAGAACTCTACAACTAGTTGCAGAGGCTTTAGACCAAGATCGTCAAGGGGAAGTAAGTGAGTTGCCACCCCACCATCCCATTAACCCCTTCGATTTCCTAAACATCCGTATCTCACCACCTTGTACCGACCCACTACCACCTACCACCTCATCTGCACCGTCCACCTCATCTGCCACCATATCTGATCCAGTTATCCAGAAACTACTCAATCGGGAACACAAGACAGAGATTACCTCGGGTACAGAATTAGTACCCCCAGCCAACCCCACCGTGGACCCCCATACCACTTTTACCAACCTAATCACTCAGATGGAACAAATAGTCGAAGACATAGCTGGGCCACTCCCTGAGCCTACTCTGCTCCAATAGCCCAACCAAGCAGATCAAGGGGAGTGACCGGACCTGAACATGGTAGACTCTACACCCCAGAAAATGCCACCGCAGTCACCTCAAGGCCAATCAACAAGACTGGTTGCCAGTGGGCAGCCACTTTAGGAGTGGCGGCTAGATCAAGGTACTTCAAGGGCCGAGAGCATGGCAACATGGGGGATATCTCAACTGTACCACTTCATCCAGAGGGTAGCACAGCAAGCAGAAAGGCACCACGCAAAGCTACAACAGAAATGTGAGCAACATCAGTAGTAGATAATCGTGTTTACTGAATAGTGTGAGCAGCTCACAATGGAAAACAGGCAGCTACAGAACCAGCTGGACATAGTGGCCAGGGTTTTCAAGGAGGTGTGGCATGCAGTGACGGCCCACTACAATTAGATACCAGCAGATGTGCAAGAAATGGTAGTAGTAGAGCGGGAAATCCACCTCAGGATGGCATACTCTAGCCTCCACCAAGAGAATACAGAGCTCAAGGTGGCATTGGCAGCACGATCGGCGCAGCCTGACCCAGCAGCGGTGTACACAGCACAAATCTCAGAGAAATAGGGCCAAGTGACAAAGATGCAGTAAGTCCTCAGTACTGCAGCCAGAGATGCCTACGACCTCCTGAAAGGTCTGCAGGTCTCGCAGAGAAGACCCAAGTTCAGGGCTGAGAGCCAGCATGGAAAACTAGATGTACTTCTATTTTTAGACATATTGGGCAGAGTCTATTTTTAGACTGCAAGTCTAAAAATAGATATGTCAAATATTATTATCTCTTAATAATATTTGGACTCTAAACATTATCTTATTCTCTTGGGGCACTTCAGTTAAGTGCACAGATGTGGCATAGCAGCTGACAGAAGGAATTACGCTATTCCTGAGGGTTTACTGGAGCTAATGCATGAGGACTTCAGTTAGAACTCATGTGACAGAGTTTGGTGGAGTTATAGAAGTAGTTGGTGGAGTTGTATTTAGTTTAACGCAGTTAGACTCAGTTGAGCTAGTTGTATCTAGTCAAACTAATTGATACACTAGTGAGAGTGGTGTGAATTAATTCACTAAATAATAACTCATTAATCAACTAAAGAATACATTCGTTAACTACAGTGTATGGCAGTTTCAGTGGAGACTAGTGGAGAGGTAGGTGAAAGAGCAAGTGTGAATATCAGTTGTGACTATAGTGATGCATTGATTGCATCCAACACTCAGTGGAGATGCCAATGAGGATTGCGTAGTGCAAGCTTGGTGAATTTTATTTCATTCAGAGCCATTCTTCAGCAAGGATTGCGCAGTAGAGGTAGGCTATCAGGTAGCAGAGATCGGTGCATGGATTTGAAAGATCGGGCCTGATTAGTGTGTAGCGATTGTATTATACTGAGAGATTGATATGATCAGCATTGTATGAGGATTGTTACATGATATCTATGACATATATTATAAATAGATATTTTGGGTTTTCAGCTTCAGGCTTTCTCGTTAAACAGTTGTGTTAATGTGTGTGAATTTTTATGGTTTCATGTGTGCATTGCAATTGATTTAATTTCCGCATGTGATGATCAATGGTCGAATAGATTCTGTATTATGCATGAAGTTAAAATAGTGTGTGATCAGGAGAATCTTGGATAAATAACATATCAGTTATATAATTTCTACAAAATATTTGTAAAATTTTAATTGTAGTACTGTGAAATGATTGTAAATGTAAAAATTTTAACTGTAATTGTAATTGTATGAAAAATTAAAATTCTAATTCTAATTGTATGTGAAATTGTAAAATTCTAATTCTAATTCTAATTCTAATTCTAATTCTAATTTTAATTGTAATTGTATGTAAAATATTTGTAAAATTTTAATTGTATTAATGTAAAAATTTTAATTGTATTAATGTGAAATGATTTCATTAAAAATTTTAAATTTGTGAATTTGTAAATAATTGTAAAATAATAAATCTAGAATAATATGAATTTTGTAACATAATAAAGTTTAAAAAATAATACAAATAAATTCATGTATTTTAGAATTATCATTATTTTATTATGATCTTACATACAAAAAAAAGAACTTTATACAGAACGCCATTTATAGCAGAGATTCCTGGTTTTTCTACTGGTGCGCTTATCATCATAACACACACTGGTGTGTCTTAGTACTAAGATGCACCGGTGCATCATAAAACATAGCGCCAAAACATAAACCTCGATCTTATGAAACCACACCGGTGTGCCTATAAAACCCCGCGCATCGGAACAGGTTTATTCTGTAAAGTGCATTATTGGAGCAGCGGAGGGTTCAAATCAAGCGAAAGAATTTTTCTGAGGAGATGAGGGTTTGAAAAGACGAGAGTATGAATTTCAGCTGAGAATTTAATAGCATAGAAAATGAGTGATTCAAACAGAAAGATGAACAAAGATGCTTACAGGGATGCAGATGGCTACAGAGCTCGACAGAGTACAAAAGGAGAAAAGGAGTACAGGTTGAGACCAGCAGATAGCATTTGGTTGAGACCAGCGATATGGTTAAGAGGTCCCATGATGGAGAAATATGGGAGAGAAGAGTTGATGGCAGATAAATACATGTCGACGCTCTAGCAATTAGCAAGGTGAAATGGTCCTTCGAAATCAAAGAGCCCTAGTCACTAAGGGATGTCTGAGAGAGATCAATTGAGTCTCTTGAACGGGCTAAGAGATCACATGAAGGTAACGATTCTAATTCTTACAAGGATGGTAGGGAAATATTGGATAGTAGAGAAATATCAATCGAGGCAGTCGATAAAGCCAAGAGGCACCATGAAGGGAAGGATTCTCATTCCCTTAAGGAAAGCAAAGAAAGATCAATTGACGTTGTTGATCAGGCTGGTAGGTCCCATGAAGAAAAATACTCTCCAAAATGCATTTAAAAGCAGCTGGGAGTATTGTTCGAGCTTCGATTGGCTTACATAAACTTTTACCAGCAAATATGACGTCACATAAAATCACATCTTCAGCTTTAAATTGAACCTGAATGGCATCTCTAACTTATATGAGCTGTGGTCATGTGGATAACTAGGAATATCACATGGAAGGTAGCCAAAAATCCAAATTTTTGAAAGTATAGGTGAATTAGCACTTATCAAAGAACGAAATGCCGAACAAAATGTGAATAGGATACACTTAAGGATTCCTTGGTTCCATTTGTTATTGAAAATGATGCTCTCTCTATATGAAACCAATAAAACGTCTGCTTGTATTATAAATGGAAATCCAATGACCATTTCTATGGGAAGAAAATCATAGATACCTATAGCTACCATATTTCCACCTACAAATCGGTTTCCCATTGGAAAATCTAATGTAATAGCCCATTTTGAAATTTTTTTCCTCTGCTCAACCCTATACTCATTTTATACGGGAAACCATTGCCTCCACATGTAATAACTACATCGTCTAGTCAAAAATAAGTCTTCTTCTACTAACAAATGCGGAATGAAGGACTCATTGTCATTGCTCCCAAAACATTTAAGGTCAGTTTCTCGTAAAACAGAGATTGTATAAATTTTTCTAAGATCAAGATAGAAAGCACAAATGAGAAAAGAGGAAATTGGATGCCAAGATGGAGGAGCAACTTAAAAATGAGAAATAAGATCATGGGTTAACAAGCAGATCATGGGGCACCTTTTCTTGTTACAAGTTATAGAAAGGTTCAAGTTTCTTTTTTTGAAAGAAGAAGAGGTTTAGTTTTGAAAATAAATGGCCCAAATATTTTCACAGCAAAATGTACATTTCCAACATGTCTAATTCTGGTTTACACATGTAAAATTATTTTCGATGCATCAACTACAAATCGGTGCTAATGTACAGATACTCGCACCAGTGTGTTCTAGTTATTGCGCACTAGTTTGTTTTAGTTACTATGCACCAGTGTCGTGTTACCAATAGACGCACCAGTGACGAATAAACGCAAATAAAAAAAGTGCAACTCTATTTTATTTAAGTGAAAAACAAGCGGCAAATTGAAAAATGGGCAAAAAAATATTTCGAAAATCTAATTTCATAAAACAATTCTTTAAATACTAAACACTTTTCATTATTTCACTATTTTTCCTAAAATTTTCAACCAGAGATTTGCAGGGGACATACCTGGAAAAAGAGAGCATGAGAGCATTGTGGATCAGCGAAATAAATTCGAACAAAAGTATTTGGACAATCAGAAACAAAACCTCAGGTGATTCAAACCCTGTAGCATAGAATTTCAAATGATCTCGTGATTAAATTTGATTATTTTTTTTACTTTTTCTGTAATTTTATCCATTTTTACCCTAAACCCTTCTTTTTTTTTTTTTTTCCCTTTCTTCTCCTTGTTTTTGTCATTTCAGAATTAGGGCTTTTCATTTTATATTGACATCCAACCCACAGGATGACTTGCGTAGTCGGATCCCAATCCATTCGTCCCTTGCGTGAATTTTTGAAAAAAAATGGATTTTTTTTATCGGTGCGCCCTGCATAACCTGGAACACCGGTGCACTGTATTATACAGTGCACCACACAAATACTGTGTAATAAAAAATTTAAAAACATTTTTTTTTAATCAGTGCGCCATATCAAAAATAGGGCATTGGTGCATTATGTTACGAGGATAGCACTATAAAATCCATTATATTGTTTGTGCGGTGCGTTTATAATTACCCCACGTTTATTATTTTCTCTATGTTAATCGGTGCGATGGTTAACATGTAACGAGTGTCATACGTTCTATTGTATTCTTTGTGTGGTGCGTTTATAATACCTCCATGCACTGACGTCGGTGCGTACAGAATGAATGGTGCACCGGTTTCTTGAGCTTTGTTTTTTTACCTAAAAAGTTGTCAATTTATTTATAAATATATCAATGAGTCATATGGTACAGGTTTCATATTGAGAAATAAATAGCTGACAAGAGATCAAGTAACAAAAACACTGATAACACATCAAGAAAAGCAAAAAAGAAAAATTCTTTGTAAATTCTTTACAAAACATATTATTTTTTAACTATATGTAAGTTTAAATAATATGTATTGTTTACTGTGTATGATGCAGAGCCACAAAATGACGAAGCTCGATAAGATTATTTCTTATCTAAGACCAGAAGAGCATAAAATATTGATGGAAAAATTGCAAAAGGATGAATCAGGTGAATGAAATAATACTATCAATCTGATATGAGTTTCTTTTTTTAATTTTCATTAATAATATACTTAAAATTATTAGATAGCATGTGTCAAACAGTCTATTAATTCACATCTATTTAATGTTCTACAGGGACCAACAACTCAGAAAAGGAATTTTGTTTTAAGAAAAGAAAAAAAATAGAACATGCAAATGAAAATGAATTTCTCCTTAGCTCATCTGGAGTGGTGCTGGAGGTTAATGAAAGGGGGGGGACTTTAACAAAAGTTTGAGGGATCTAGTGTAACAAATGTATAGACGTTCTTTCCACTTACAATACAAAATCCAATCCAATGATTCCAAGAACCAAATTTTATCTAAAGTACAGGAAGAGTTTCCAGAGAATTGGTCAATGAGACATGTCATACTTTTAATAGCAAAAACGTAAAACAACAAAAAAGAAGGAACGAAAAAGTAATATTCCTTTAAATGTTTATCTAGAATTATTTATAAATATCACTTTTGTTATATTTACTTTTCATATATCAATATAAAAGTTAAATAGTTTATTGTCATGTTACATTTTCAGGAAGATTATGAAAATCTCAAAAGATGAACGAGCTGATATCAGAAATATGCCAGTAGGAATGTCCAAAAAGGTGTACAAGGAGATGATCAAAGAAATGGACAAAATTGCATTGTAGGAGGAGCCATCTCAACAACAACGTGCTTCAAATTTAATATGTAATCATTGAATTTTTCGATCATTAAGAACAATAAATAAACAATTTAGCGTTAAATATTAATTTTCAAGTATTTTCTTGCAGAAAATAAAAGAAAATGGAACCCATTCAACACATAAAACAGGACGACAAGGAAGAAAAGGGTTGATATCTAAGTTTGTGAGTAATTGTTACTTCTTTATAACAACTTAACAAGATTTCATTTTTGTATTTTTTAATTTTTTTTATAAAAATCATCATTGGATGTCTTCAACAGCTGATAACATATAAAGAAGAACCATCGGAGGATTTGATTGAAATTGGGTTAAATATGGGTTGTGAGTATATGTTGGCATATCAGAACTTAATTGTGGAATTTGTAAGAATCTATCGATCTTGTTTTACTTAGCTCCGTCTATAATTAATAGAACAAAAAATATTTTATATTAAATATATGATTTTTTATGGGGTATAAAACTTGCAGGAAACAAAGTATGGAACTACGCCAATAAATGAAATTTTGAAAGATGGCATGTTACATGGTTTTGAAAGAATGTGTATATTTTATGAGTCAATTGTTGCAATGGTACGTCATTTATTTTTTATTTACATTGATGTATATTATTTAATATTGCAATTTTCATTATTCTCACCAATGTATATACACTCATTATAGTTTATTTTTATGTTTGTAGATGGAAGGTGAAGAAGAAGAAAACAATCAACACCGTGAACAAAACATTCCTGAAAATAACCCAAGTCATCGAAGTAGCTCTAGCAGTGACAGTTGTTCAAGCAAAGAATGATGATCACTATGTTTGGATATCAAAGCAAGTCGTTGTATTTTTTGAAATATTTGTCTATGAAATCAGACATTTTGTTTAATGTAATGGACATAGTGTCCCAATTGAAAGGCAAAGGGATACCAATAACTATCCCATTTTTTATGATAATGATTGTCTTATATATATATATATATATATATATATATATATATATAACAACAATGGAGAACGCAATAGAATAAATTAAAACATATTTTATTATTATTATTATTATTATTATTATATATATATATATATATATATATATTATGTTTTAATTTATTCTATTGTGTTCTCCATTGTCGTTATTGCGTTCTCCATTATCGTTCTCAAATGCACTAATAAAAAATTAACTCTAATGAATATTGCTATAAGATATATATGTGTCGACTTTTAATGAATAATGAATTTTAAAAAAACACAATAATTATGATATGATATAACAAATTAATCCAAACATCACATTAAAATGCATTAATAAAAATTTAATTAATATGAATATTGATATAAGATGTGTTGACTTTTGATGAATAATGAATTTAGAAAAATCACAATAATTGCACTGTCACACGTCAATGTTTCTAAAAAATACAAAATGAACACTGGTGCCTGTCAGTTACTGTACATCGATGCATTTATATGTTGAATCACACCAGGGCGTTTCTACGACCTATGGGTACCGCACAAATACCGAAACCCATTAAAAATCGTGGTGCATTTGTGAGATACTGTGCACCGATGCTTTTATGTGAGACTACGCACTAGTGCATTTGTACAATGTATGGGCACCGCACAAATACCAATACCAATTATAAATATCGGTGCATTTGTCTAATATGGCGCATTGGTGCGCCTCTATAATTCTACGTACCGGTGCGTTGCGACAACCTATGGGCACCGCACAAATCCCAAGACCCATTAGTACGGCCCCGTGAATTGTATCACCAACACTGCGACTGGCACGGTTTTATACCTTGAGGGCCTGGTGCAGGAACCTTTGACCACCCTGGGGCCACCGTATAGATGACACACACTAGTGCGTTGAAACCTTAGTAGTGCATCGATGAAAAAACATTCGTAATAACCTCTGGCCGCCTAGTTTTTTTAGTTGTGGTGAATTTCCGTTAAAAGCTCCCCCAAAACCTCCATAACCATAAACAAATGTTGTAGAAAATGTTTTTTTGACAATTTTGGCCAATTTTATAACACTAAAAACCTCCTTTATACATCTGCTAGAGGGTCTTTTCCTTGTAGTGTGTGTAGCATTTTTTCAAGTAAATAATGCATCATTTCTTCTATATGTGAGTACTTAGATTGTTTAAACAATAAATGTTACAGCCTTGTAGCAATGAGGTGTGGAGTTCAAATTTTGGATAATATGGGAGTGTTAAAAATGTTTATACAATATATGTTATTTTCATGTAGTTGTTACATTTGTATTGTTTTCGTGCTATGAAATTAGAACCTATGTTTCCTCTTATTTATATATATTTGATTTAATTTATATCATCAGAGCAGGGAAAATGAACACAAGTAGAACAAATATAGTTAAGACAATGATAAGTTTTCTAAGAGGTGCTTCTATTCTATTTATTGTCATTTTATTATTATTACATTATACAGCTCTATGTTTTTTTTTTCACATATTTTTTATGTACTCTAACGAAAAGCAAGCCTTTTGTATTTTTAGGAAACATATAACACTTATAGATTCAGACCCGGGACAACAATTACAAGGAAAAAGTTACTTTGAATATTTGTATAAAACATTTGTAAATTTGTAAATTTTTTAATTTGTCGGTTTAATATATCTAACAAGTAACTATAAATTATAATCTATTGAAACTAAAATATATTTAGTATTTTACCTATATGCATAGAAATCATATTCCATCAGGTAACTATGAAGATAATATTACAATATACATTAGCAATTAATTTTCGCTATCTGGTTTTGTCTTCATGAGGCACTTCTTACTTAGTATCAATTATAATTTCATTTTAAGAAGTGATTTGAATGCACTATTTGTGATTAGGAAAAAAATATTAGATGTGACAATAGACATGGACGAGGGAGTAGAAATGGCGATGAGAACTATTATAGAAACAGATATACAAGAGACTAAGTGAAAGGAACATTAAATAGGGAAGAAACAAATGCAAAAAGGTACCTTGTCTAGGTTTAGTTAACTGAATATTAGATTTTTTTTTTGTTTTCTTGAATTAATTTGAATTCAATGCTCATGACTAGGAAAAAAGAGATTGAGTCTATTCTATTATTAATTGAAGATACAAGTAAAAATAACATGAAACATTTTTCATGGCGTTGTCTTAGTTAAATATCAAAATTTTTTAGACAAAGAAAATAAGACAAAATCAATACTCTATGCAGATTTGACAGATAAGAAATTCGAAATGACAATAACATTACTTGTGCCAACATATTTTTTTGAACAACATGAGACAAAACTTATTGAAAATGCTGGTGTTTCTATTAGAAATTTCGAAATAATTCCAAACCACAAATACGATAGTGGTGACTGTGAGAAAACTATTTGTATAAATAACTTTACCATTGTAGAAAAAAAAATAATGTTTCTACAGAGTATCAATTCTTTCCAAATATGAAAATTACAAATTTTTCCCATAGTTAAGATCAGTTTCCAATTGGCACAATCAGTTCCATTAAAATTTCTACAGCACATACAGGAATGCAATGTGTACTAGAAATCAAAGATGGGAATGTAGAATAGGATAGGGAAACAGTAAGCTTTGATTTTTAAGGTTTCATTGCCACAAAGTTATTTTCCCTCTATTATGAGATTTACATGTATTTTGTTACAAATACTGCATATGTAATAGCTTCAAGTACACGACAAACTTCTTTCGACATATATTTCAATTCAAAGACAATTGCAAGAAAAGAAATCCACTCATCTTGCTAAAAAATACAGTTAGAAAACAAGAAATGTTTTTCTGAACTTCATAATCCACGTTCATATGTTCAATCAAAACATAAAAGAAAGTAAAAAATATAAGAAAAAATATTTCTTTGATGAGTGGAATATGCACATTAAAATTTATTATATTGTATCTATTATGTGTGTGTGTGTGTATATATATATATAGAATGAAGGATAGAAAGACATTTGATTTCAAGTTTCTAATCCTTGGTTTTTATATCAATTTTATAACACTTCTAAGGAAAACTGATAGCAACTAGTACATATATGAATCCACTTAACATTGTATGTGTGTAATGCAATAGTCTGATTACAACTCTTATAACTATGAATGATTATAGTTTATTGTACCATTTACAACAAAGACTATCGCTCCATTTATTTCCATCAATTAAATTGTATCATACATGCAAAGGACAAGACTATAATATAGTGTGTTCTAAGAGGTGTGCAATTTGGAAAAACTACTACCCGACCTAAAAACAAGTTTCCTATGAGAAATAATATGTGCACAAATCATATATTATTTATTTGTTGCCCAGTTTCGAGATACATGTAAAATTTATAATAAACCATTAAAATGTGATTATGCATATACAATGATAATTATATGTTTAGATTTTGAGAAATCTAGTGATGGTATAATTCTCATTGCTTGAATTGTCAAGCAATATATTGATGATATTCTCGTTCTCTTTATTTGCATTTTCAAGTAAACTAGTGATGTTATTCTAGTTCTCTTCACTTGCATTATCAAGCAATATATTGATGATTTTCCACCTTAACATATCCGCTCTTTCAATTTTAACACTATGTTTTACTTAATGATTGAATAATTTAAGCATTTCCAGAGATATTTTATGGTTTTTTGGATGATTGGGATCTGATTTAGCCATTTCTGCACATTCGCATATCTGCAGTCCCAATCTTAACATTACATTATAATTTTTGCTTGAAGAATTGACTATTATCGAACAAGTTTTTTGCTTTGTTAGATGATTGGGATCTAATTTCATGTTATGGTTAGTTGACTTACTATTATCTTTGCTTCCATTGTTAAGCAATATACTATTGGTATTTTGGAGATAGTATTATTTTCAAGTTATCAGCATAAAGAGGTGTTCTACAGAGAGTGTGGACATCTCTCTTGCTAGTAACTAATAAGACTGAATTCCCATTGACTATTGGGGAAGGGTAGGAGGTCATCTGCATTTTTGTGCTCTTCCAATCTTAGGATTGTCTTCTACTTTTTGGTTCAACAATTTAACCATTCTTGAGGAGTTTTTAATAGGTAAGTGGCATCTACTTTCATCTTGTGATTATGTAATATGTAGCTATTAACATTGTACAAAAACATATTTCATTGAATTTCCTTGTTCAAATTATATGTATGTACTATATTATTTACTATGTTTTGATTGTAATGTGTAGCTATTTCATTGTGTTATGTCGTGTGTATTGTTTTAGTCTGATTTCTTACATTGTTTTATTGATTTATCAAATTTTCACATATAAAATTAGTTAAACAATATTACAAAATTTATTTCCTTCACACATAGTTTATGTTAGTAAAAAACTATGGGAGGAGTCTCTATATTTAAATATTTAATATAATATGGATCCTTAATACTTGTTTGATGTCTCTAGAAAGAAAAAATTGTGTTTAATAATATTTGACAATGATTGTCATGATTTTTTGTTTAACTCAATGTGTCAAAAATGTACACGGAAAAATCAGATATACCAATGTTGCATTGTTATTTCATTTTAGTCTCCCAAAAATGAAAAACAAAAAAATGTAAATAAAGTATTATACAATATGTTGCAGTTAACTGTGTTTGAAACTTGGTTTTACAATTCCAATGTGGAATAAAACAATTTCAAATCTTTATTCGTGTCATGTTAACAAATATTCTTTCTTGTTTTGATACATTTTCATAGTTAGTGGAACTTTTAATGTTGATACATTGTGAGGAGGTGCAGACAAAGATTTTTCCCCCACCCACCTAGTCATTTTTTGTTCTGCACTCCACACAATGCCCCCGCCCCCCTACCCCTCAAGTAATTATGTTTGTAATATGTTATTTACTAACATTTTTAATTATATTTTTATTGTAATGTGTAACTAGTTCACTATCAAATGTCATGTCTACTTATTTGCGATGTTATTTCTTACATTGATTTATTGATTTATCAAATTTGCAAATCCTATAATAGTTAAATGATATTAGAAAAAGTATTTCCATTTTTTTGTAATGCATTAACATATTTCTAATAACTTGTTATAACTAATTTCTATCAAAAAGGGTTTATCACACAAAATTTTACAAAAAAATCTAAATCAATCGTTATCATACAAAACTAAAACAAATTTGTAAATCGAATGCTTATTTGAAGAAACAACTTGTGAAAGAGTACAACATAACTTACAAAATATTTACATATATACATTTGTGTATATTCCATGATATTCCAATATGTTTTTTTTACATAGTTCACGAAACTACTAATATTGATATATTATGCAGAGGAAGATGTGTTCCCCCACCCACCCTATCGTTTTTTCCTCTTCATTCCACATAATACACCCCCCCCCCCCCCCTTGAGTATTAATTTTTGTGATATGTTATTTACTAACATTATTTACTATGTGTTTCATTGTCCTGTGTCATTTGTTCTTCTTTGTGATGTGATTTCTTACATTGTTTTATTAATTTATCAAATTTGCAAATACTATAATTAGTCAAAAAAATGTTAGAAAATGTATTTTCATCTGTTTTTAATACATTGACATATTTATAATAACTTGTTGTGACTAATTTCTATCAAAAAGGGCTTGCGACGCCAAATTTAAACAAATGTCTAAATCATTATTACCATGTAGAACTCAAACAAATTTGCAAAGTGTATGATTATTTGAAGAAACGATGTATGGAATAGTACGAAATAACTTAAAATATAATTTTCATGTATATATATGTGTGTTTATATTACATAATATTCTAATATTTTTTATTGTTCTGAGAAAATTACAATATATAGCTTATAGCATATACTAAATTTCAAAATCGGTTGAGCCAGTAGCAAAATTTGGTAACAATTTCTTTATTAATCAACCATTGGTCTTGGAAGTTGACGCTTCTACATATTATGTTGTGAGAATGGAGGTATGATTTCTCCATTCAAGTTTTGCAAGATCTCTTCTAACAATGTTCTTACGACGTCCAGTTCATCTTCCAGCGGCCTAATCATTTGTTGAAGTTCTAATATGTTATCCATTAGCATTAAAATATCTTGGCGAAGCATTAAGATATCTTGGTTGAGCATTATGATATATTGGTTGAGCATTATGATATCTTATTTCTATGTGTGTACCTCTTCCTATGTGCTTCTGCCATTTTTTCTTTTGACCATTTGTCTTTCTCTTAGTATTAAATTCAAAAAACAAAAGAAAAATGATAAAGAAAATCCTAAAAACACTTATTAATTTCAAAATAACTGGTTGCCTAGAAATTTTAGATGTGAATTCAGTACTAACAGCTCTACAATAAGATGAACATTGGAAAACATCTTTTAGAAAACTATTATAAACCAATTTAGAGCCAACGGGCCTACATATAATGTGTGAAAGGAAATAAATCATCTAAATCATGAATTGACATCAAAGTTACGAAACGACATTTAACTAATGTTGATTTTAATGGTATTCATTAACCAATGATTTACATCAATCTAGATAGTACTAATTTTCCTTATTTGTAATCAAAAAATACTGTTCTAAAATCTGTTACTTTAATTTATATTATTTTTTCTTAAATTACAACTCGAGATATTCTAATAAATAGGATTGTGTTTCATGATTTCCTTGTTTGGCATGCTTTAGAAATTGATATCAACATACTATTTTATTTATATCCTAAATCTCATTCTATTTTGATTAACTATCTCTCCTACCAATAAATACAAGTCTTTTTTGCATTTATATAGTGAACCAATGCATATTCGAGACATTTACTATGTTAGCTTGTTTTGATAATAGCCAATTTTTTGCTACCAAAATAGAGCGAACGAACCTTTGTATTGATTTTTTTCAAATAATAAGTACATTGGTGATTTCACATTTGTCAATTGAACGCATATTTATTATTAACCAATATTAAATGAACTGTGTTTTCAATCTGTGTAAGGAAGAAGTGTTGTGTGGGAAAACGGATATGTGGACCATACTACAAATAAATAAATTAAGTAGCAGTTCATGATATGAAATTTTTTGTTTATGTGTGTATCAGATGCAGAATAAATATAGACAATTAACTATATTTGCGAGGAAATTTTGTATCTTGACTCAATATAGTTTATACCATCTTACATTAAGCTAAAAACTATATTTTTAAAACTATTATCGTTATAACATGAGTCTTACTTCTTTTCAATATAAAATTATCAGTGTACGAAGTTTTCTCTGCACCTCTGCATTCCGCACAATGAGAAATATTTTGCACAAGATACCAACATAAGAGATATAGGGTAATATTAATTATTAAAATAAAATACATTATGAAAAAACATAAATTTGAAAATGAAATTGCGAAAGTTTACTATTTGAGTGGATTATACATTATCAGTTTTTGAAATTGAACATTGCAACTATAATTTACATTGTAACTAATTGTTTTGTTTGAGCATATTAATGGTGTTAATCATGTCCATTCACCCAAAGGATGTGTAGGAGTTATCAATTCGCATTGAAGTTATATCAATTTACAAATATAGACCATATAAAATTAAATATTTATAAATTTAAACTCTCTAAATTTATGCATTTACCTATTTTCAAATCCAAACCAATTAATTACAATATTTAAAAATTTATGATACCTAAAGGCTTTTATATATAAAACTTAAAAGTTTGATTCACATATAAATATAAATAATTTCCAATATCTAAGTTTGAAACCTTTATATTTTTAGTGTGCAAACCAACTAACAGAAATCTTCCCCTCTTCGCACAGAAATATCAAAGATTTTGTTGTGCGGATAAAGAGTATGTGAAAGTAGTGTGTCAAGAGTTGTCTGTGTTCCTTGCTTCACATAATTTTTCTCCATATACTGAAAAAGTTGTGCAGGAAAATGGCTATGCAGCAAGGAACAAAGACTTTCCCCTGCAATATCTCATATCTCCATAAACAATTTTGCATGTTACAAATTAATTAATTAGCAGTTTTTTTTTGTTATGTAAATATTGAGTGCATTTGTGATGATATCTCATATAATTTGGCTAGATATAATTAAATAACTTTTGGTGCCAATATTCAAACTTGAGACTTGTTACAAAGTAAGTGCTGAAAAGTGGAAGTTCAAATAACCAGAAAATCTATACATAATAGATATTATGCCACTCAGGTTCAGTCCATACTAGGCTCAAAGAACATAGTGTTGATATAATTCACGTTATATTTAAGAAATATACATTAATTGAACACTCAAAAACTACCAAGCACCATATTTTCTTATAAAATGCCAAATTTATTTCTTTTATTGATCATTATTTCAAAAGAAAAATTAGGGAAGCCTTGGAGGTAAAAAATAAAAAATAAAAATCCTAATAATTTTAATCGTGATAATGGATGGAAACTTAGTAAGTCTTTGTCCCCTGTCAATAACCTCATTATCTCTAATCAATTTTAATTTTCTTCAATTAGCTTCCACATTTATAATTAGCTTCAGTAGATTAAACTTGGTCAAGATGGTCAAATATTCAATGTGAAGCTTCCTTTCATCCAGGGAAAATGGATAAGATTGTTCATATTCTTAAAAAGAACAGATTTTCTACTACCTTCAAACCCCTTAATACCATTAGGAATTCCCTTAGATATGTTAAGGACCCTGTAAACCCTAAAGACATGAAATTGGTATACTCAATCCCTTGTTTTTATGGGATTCCCTACATTGGGGAAATTGGTCACTCCATTAACCAAAGAATTCAAGAGCATCCTACAAAGAATAAGTGCAATCGTTCTTGTTCATCATCTTTAGCTGAACATGTGGAGAAATCTAAACACCATGTATGCATTGAGTAATCACGGGTCATCGCTAGGATTGATCACTTCCATCATAGGATGTTAAGAGTGGCCATTGAGAAGCATGCAATTAATCTCAACATGGACAATGGTTGGAAATTAAGTAGGAGTTGGATTTCCGCCCTCTCTTCTTGAATTTTCTTCCTTGCCTTTTTTTTAATTCATTTTTTTTTTACATTCTCTTTACCCTAATAATTTATCTGTGATTTTTAATATTAAATAATTATTAAAACTAACAAAACTAATTTTTAATAATTAGTATATAAATAAATAACTTTTAATTATTTATATATTATTGTATTCCCTTTTTTCTCTCATCTTACCCATTTCTCTTCTTTTACCTTGTCATTATCCCTAATTTTATCATCAATATTTAATAAATTATATTTATATTATTAAACTAAAAATAATAATAATAATCATAAATTAATTAGGGTGAAGGGTTAGTGAGGAGCTCTAACCTAGAAATGGATATTAGGGTTAGAGGAGGCTTTGGGATCAATGATGGAGGGAGGGACAATAGTATGTTTGTCCTCTACTATCAGAGCCTTGAATACACTTGGCATGTCAAGATTAGAAAGTGGGAACAGGGGGCACATTTTACCGTCGGGAAATGGAGTTTCATTTTCATCGCAGCCGCAAAGGTTAAGGGTTTGATTAAGAGGTTTTTCTGGGAAACGTTGGTATCGACATGTGCCAGTTGAAAAGGTATAAAGTTGCGGACTATTTATGAAACAACCTCCCTCATTTTCCAGAAAAAATGGTTAGTCCATAGGACTATGTCGATCTGGAATCAAAACTAGAGGATATTCTCTCGGTATGGGGCTTGGAGCCAACTTAACACAATCTAAAGAAGGTTAAACTTCCAGCTAAGACTCCAACTGTAAAAATGGGGGTAACAGGTTTCGAATGGAATGAAGGTGGTGGTTTTGGTTTTCTGGAGGTGGAAAAAACCAATTACTCTATGGTTAAATGTGAATCCCCTACAAGTTTTGTTCAGAAATATGAAGGGTCATGCAGCGGATCCAGAGGAACTATCTGTTGGAATCCCGACAGAACTTATGGTGAGTCCAAAAACCCCTTTAGTATTTCTTGAATCTGAATATTTCATTGGTGGTCTTGAAGATATTGTCAAAAGAAATGGATTAAGAGGGCATGAGGGCCTTAAATCTTGTTTTGTGTCGAAACAACTGCCTTGTGAGCTGGGTTCTTCCCAATAACTCAACAAAACTCATGCATGTATAATTTTTACTCGACAGCGGGAGGTTGAGTTCTTTGAACCTATTTATTTAGGAAGTAATGGTATGCAAGGAGAGGGTTTTGATCTAGAGAGTTGGGCTATAAAGGTAGTACTGACCCTTGTTGATTGTGAGGTTTCTAAGAATATTGTAGATTGGGGACCATCAAATGAATTTCATGGCCTTGAGCATGCAGAGGTGTTGGGAATTGATCCCCAGGGGGAGGCAGATGAAAAATCCCATAACATGGAGAAGGAAATGTAATCCATAGACCTTAGGGAATTTTTCTTTCAGAATGTTGCAAGAGAAGACAGTTTCAGGAATAATATTGAGGATTTAAGCCATGCTGAGGAAGGGCAAGCAACTCTTGGGTTAGCCGAGAATAGACAGTCCTCTGGAGCGAATATAAAGAAGGGGCGGGTAATTGCAAAGAAAGGGATATCCCAAAATTTGGTGTTTGGGGTCAATATACAAATTGACAGAGATATGGAAGAATTGGAGTTCATGCTACTGGGAAGATAAAAAGGGAGACACTACTCGGTAAAGTGTATCAGTTAATGGATAGGAAAGGCATGGTATGTGGCTCCAGATTTATAGGTTGAAGTGATTACCCTGGTAAGGAGCTGGTTTATGATGCGGTTCGATAAAGGAGAGGAATTAGAATTTGTATTGGATAAAAATTAGTTCTTTTGGATTTCCCCAATATTTTTTAAGAGATGGACACCTCTATTTGATGCACAAAAGGAAAGCCTAGAGGAAATTCTGATTTGGGTTCACCCGATGCTTCCTCCGCAATTTTGGACTGAAGACATGTTTAGAGCTATTGGGAATACCATAGGATCATTCTTAGAAGCTGATATTTCCTTTCTGTAGAAAAATAATAGGAACATGGCTCAAATTCTAGTTAGATTAGACCCAAGATAGGGCTTAGCAAAGAAAATTGGAATTCAACTTCAAGTATATTCATATTCCCAAATTATATACTATGATAAGTTACCTTTTCACTGCCACTGATGCCATAGTCATGAAAATTTTGTGCGGTATTTTCCATTGGTATTTCACAGAAGAAGAAGTTAGAGAGGGGACATTGGATCAGAAGGCAAAGAAAATCCTGGGGTGGAGGAAAATATCCAAGTTATGGGGGTTCGGGATGAGCAGGCGAGAGGTCTGGAACCTATGGAGATCCAAAACGATCAGGATCATGAAGTGAACCATCTAGAACTGGAGGAATATCAGCATTGAGATTCTCGAGGTGGGGTCGAGGCCATCATACCTGCTTCCCTCTCAAGTGTTACATCTATCCATTGCCAATCCTTTGTTGTTGTTTCTCTGTTTACATTTTTAGATACTCTTTGGAGGCTTGGTCCCTTCATGCCTCTCCCATCTGATATGTCTCAATGTAGTACTTTATCTCTATCTTTGGATAGTGTTATTACCTCAATTTTAGCTTTAAAAATGTCCTCCATATCACTAGACCGCTCTAATGGATCTCCTCTCCCTGGTCCATCTCTTGGGATGCCACATTATAACTTATGACCCAAATACAAAAAGGATGTATCTTTAGAGGCCATAGGTGGGTTTGAGGGTATGCGAGAGCCTAAATTGGGTCAGGAAAACTGATATATCAAAGGTTGAGCTAAAAGCCAAGTTGTACATCACTAATGGGAAATAATTGTCTCTAAAGGGGGTACTTAGAGCAGCACATTAACTTGTGGTGGTTACAAAAGGATTGTGTTACCACTCAATTGTAGAGGGTTTGCTAGCACCTGCAAGAAACTAGCATTAAAGGATATTTTATAAAAATATGGGTCCTAATGTAATTTGTTACAAGAAACTCTTGGTTTTGGAGAATATTTGAAGTGATCTCTTTGAAAATTATTGTCGGGTTGGTCCTTTGTGACAGCTGATGAAAAGGGGTGATCTAGGGGTCTTTCCATGGGGTTTAAAGACAACAGAATCAAATTGTTGAACTTGTGGGGCTTGGAGTTAATCTTGAGAGCAGAATTCTATCCTTCGGAATTATGCTTGGAGCTTACATTTTTGAATATCTATGGGTCGTTCCAGGATAGGCTACCTTTCTGGAATGCCTTTTTTGCAAACTATTTTATGAATCACTCCAAATTGATGGTAAGTGGGGATCTAAAATTTTCATTGGCCATGGGTGAATCTTGGGGGTCGTTGGAACAAGAAAAGACACTGGCTGATTTCTTCTAGAACAAGCTCATGAAGGGAAATCTCTTAGATTTCAATTCGATCAAATCTATCCCCACTTGGAGAAATAAGTGAACGGGAGAAACAAGGGTGGAAAATAGATTGGATAGGTTTTTTCTAAAGGATGAATTTTTTAATCTTGTTCCATCTTTTAGAAAATGGATTGGTATAGGTGGAGATTCAGATCACTTCCCCATCATACTGGATCTAAAAGGGACTGGTAGGAAGTCTGGCACACCTATTAAATTTAACCTAGTATGGCTAAAAGACCCTAGTTATAATAATGTTGTTAGTGAAACTTGGAATCATCAGGTTTTTAATCAAGGTGGCTCAATGGATCAGATCTTTATGGGAAATCTAAAAATAATGAAACAAGCCACAATCAACTGGGTAAAGGAAAATAGGTTAAGGGAAGAATTTGAACTTAACAGCATTAATGAAGCCCTTCAAAAATTGGAAAGTGTAGAGGAGGACGGATATGAGAAAAAGGAGAAAAAAGAGAATAAAACTATTGGAATCCTCTAAAAGAAAGATACTATTGTATCTTGAAGAGCAATGGAGACTTAAGAGCAGAGCCATCTCACTTGTAAAAGGGGATGAAAACTCCATGTTCTTCAAAAATTATGCAAAGGGCCGGAAAAATGCCAACACAACATGGGAAATGGATCAGGAAGACAGAGGAACTGCAAAGTCATTTGAGGAGCTCGCATTAATGGGAAGGGATCACTTCAAAGGATTGTTTAGATCTCCATAGGTATAAAATATAGCAGAAGTTATCCAGGTGGTGCAGTTGTTCCCATGATATGCAAAGGAAGAATAATTGAGATGATCATGGCACCAGTCACAAAAGGGGAAGTTGAAGGAGTTATAAAATCAATGCAGAAAGACAAAATCATGGGGTTGCTTGGTTGGACGATGGAGTTTTATCTTCATTTTTTCGAATCCATTTGGGATGAGCTCACAGGGGTGGTGGAAGAATCAAGGATCATGGGGTTTGTATATGAGCCTTTAAACTCCACCTTTCTATCTATAATTCCAAAAACAGATGCTCCCTCAAGTATTGAAGATTTCAAGCCCATATCACTGTGCAATTTCCTCTATAAAATTATTACAAAGATCATAGCCTCCCATCTGAAACCTATACTCTCAAGGAATATTTCTAAGGAACAATTTGGATTCCTAGATGGTAGGCAAATCCATGAAGTGATAGGAGTGACGCAGGAAAATATGCATAGCATCATGAGGAGAAAAAGGAAAGGTATGATAGTTAAAATATACATATCAAAGGCATATGACAGAATAAGTTGGTTATACCTTCATCTCCTTCTCACTCATTTGGGGTTTGGAATTAGTTTCATCAACTAGATCATGTCTTGTATATCAAATGTTCCATTTTTTTTTCTTATAAATGGATCAGCTTCTTCTTTTTTTCACAGTCAAAGGGGACTCAGACAGGGCTATCCCTTTTCCCTACTCCTCTTCTTATTGGCGGTCGAAGGACTTAGTTATTTTTTCCTAGATGCTAAGCATAGAGGTGAGGGGAAAGGGATTAAAGTAGTTTTTAATTTGTTTATCACACATATTTTGTTATGTTGTTTAATTTGTTTATCACACATATGCTAAGCATTCTCCAGCTGCCATAACCTACCTCTTGCATCGCTCTGAGAGGTTCAATAGATTTTCTTTATGTTTCCATTAATGAGGTCATATCATACAACTACTTCAAGCTTCCCTCTTAAATTTCGCCAGCGGAATATCGTCCTTTGAGATGCTCTTGACCTCTATAATGGAGGCGACGAATTATAGCGTCTCTTCATCGTCTTGAAACCTGCAAAACCCACAGATTCATTAGAAAAAACAAATTCAGGAGCGAGGGGCGTGGAGGTGGAGATGATGGTGACGTCGAAGACATGGCCACATGGCTAGCACAAGCAGGGTGGTAAGGAAATTACAGTGGAGGTGCAGCGGAAAGGCTGGCCAGAGAGAAACATTAACACATAACGTAAGAATGAAATATATATATATGAATAGCGGAGGGTGAGATGATGAACACGTGGAGCAATGACGTGGTGGGGGGCTCGGTCAGCGGGTGGTCAAGCGGATGATCTGGACCGTTCAATTCCAGAGTAAGATCCACGGCTACAAATGCTTTGAGGCAATGGGATGGTGGGCCATGGACACAACAGACACGGGTTAAAGCGCGTGCAGGTTCGGAGGATATCCACCGTTGGATGGAGGTCGACAGATCCAACGGCGCTGGTGAATTCCGCTGCCCGTCTATGGTCGGACATTTAACGCGCGAAATGGGCAGTTTGGCAATTGTACCCTGGGACACGCGTCACCCAGCGTATGGAATCGTTGGGTCCGCGAGGAATACCGCCAGCTATGGATGAGTGGTGCAGAAAAGACCACTGGTTTTCAAGCGCGGGGACCACCATTACTAAATTGATTGCGGGCCGTAGATTTGGTTGAGATCGGACGGCTAAGGCTTGGTCCGAAATTATAAAGTGATGGGCCCCGCTTGGTTATAACACAAGGTTTTGCATACGAGTCACATGGGGATTAAAACAAAGGGGATGAGACCCGATATAAAATTTAATTGCGGGTTTTAACTTTGAATGGTGTATTTTTGTGTGCGGGGAGGGCAAAAATAGATGAAATATGAGGGTTTTGGGTTACTATAGGGATTTTAAACGAATTCGGATGGGACTGTTAGCCAAAATTTTGAATGGAGGGGCTGATATGCACAACATCGGCTCCATCTGGGGACGGCATGTTCATCCTTGGACGTGCCGAGAACCTGCAGACCACTGTTATTTCTGCGCAAGCTTTAATACTCATCAAACCAAAACTGAAGCAAAATGTATATACAGTATGGTACATCAGGCTTATTTTGCCTGAATCAAAATTGAAAATATGGCTTGAGAAATTGTTCATTTACAGGGGAGTCAAGCAGATCACCCTGTAAGTTTTCCAATATGAACATGTTGTTACCTCCCTGTTCCACAACTTTAAATGGACCAAACCAAAGTGGATCAAATTTAGCATGTTTGCCTTTTTCAGCCCTCCGGATATCCCATCTGAGAACCAGGTCTCCAATTTGAAATTTTCTATCTTTCGCATGCGATCAAAGATATTTTTCATTTTTTC
The DNA here is from genome assembly GCA_034641835.2 of Pinus albicaulis. Lineage (NCBI taxonomy): Eukaryota > Viridiplantae > Streptophyta > Pinopsida > Pinales > Pinaceae > Pinus > Pinus albicaulis. The sequence continues at coordinate 278,446,381 of CM076570.1, read as the reverse complement.
CTGATACTCCGCTAATCGCTGATTCACTTGGCTCCGTGTTTCTTCCAATTCTACCAGTTGGTAAATCCTTCTGACTGTGTCATCTGGTTCTTCCTGACTTTCCTGCATGAAACGTGCCACTGGCAAGGCTAATTGCACAGGAAACACAGCTGCTCGCCCATACACCAATTCATAAGGAGATTTCCCAGTTTCTCTCTTGCTAGTTACTCTATTCGCCCACAGAGCAAATTTCAATTGGGAATCCCAATTCCTTTGATTCTCATTAATTGTTTTCTTCAAGGCCCTCACCAGAGTTTTGTTGGAAGATTCTGCCAGGCCATTCCCCTATGGATAGTAAGCTGTGGAGTGTTTTAAGGCAATATTATACTGTTGGCAGAAATTTACAAATTTATTATACTTAAAGGCCTGTGCATTATCGGTTACAATTCTAGCTGGACAGCCAAACCTGGATATGATGTTTTCTTCCATGAATTTGATGATTACAACATCTGTAGCATTTCTCGCAGGTATGGCTTCCACCCACTTTGTAAAATAATCTGTTGCAGTCAATATCCATTTATGTTGGCCACTTGAAGGGGGATGTATTTCTCCAATAAAATATAATCCCCATTGCTGAAATGGTTCATCTATATGAACTGGAATTAGGGGCAAAGCAGACAGATTTTGTCTCTCAGCAAATTTTTGACACTTATCACATGTTCTAACCCAATTAAAAACATCTCCAAATAATTTAGGCCAATAAAAACTAGCCTTCAGGATTTTATGGGCTGTAGCCCTCCAACTGCAATGTCCTCCATAGATTCCTTCATGAAATTCTATCATTATATTTTCTACTTCATTTTCTATAAGGCATAATAGTAATATACCTGAAGGATCTCTCCAATATAGCTGCCCATTAGCAACTATGTATTTCTGTGATTTCATTCTTACATCCCTGTATTTTATCTTATCACAACTTGGAGGACAGCTGAGAGTTAAGAGATATTCACTTATTTCTTTGTACCAAGGACTAGTGAGATATTTTATGTGTATCTTTTGAGAGACCATCTCTAGTCTTTGCTGTTCTTCTCCTTTCTCGGATTCTTCATTTGCTATCATGGATAAATTTATGCCTAGAGCCTGATGATTTGATTTAGAAAGGATTTTGGCTAGCCCTTGTCCTTTAACCAACTTAGTGGGCCTTATGTCCAAATCATACTCCTGAATTTTTGCAATCCATCTTCCTCTTTTACCTTCACTATCCCCCTGAACAAGAATGTCTTTGACAGCTGCTGTAGGGACATATGCAGTGATGTGAGATTGCAAAATATACATTCTGAAAGCTTTAAGAGACTTCACCAGGGCATATACCTGTTTCTCCAATATGTTGTATTTCAATTCTACATCATGCAATACCTGACTGAAAAAGGCTATTGGTTGCTCATATCCATCTTCATTTTTCTGTAACAAGACTCCAGCTACAGTATGAGGTGAGGCAAATGAAAATATCATAAATGGCTTTGTATAATCAGGCCCCGCTAGCACAGGAGCTTCAGCAAATGCATGTTTTATCCTTGTAAATGCATCTCTAGATTCTAGGGACCACTTTACTTCATTATCCTTTTTCAACATATCAGTTATATGCCTAACTATCTCAGCATAGTTAGGAATAAACCTTCTCAGAAAATTGATTCGGCCTAGAAACACCTGCACTTCCTTCCTATTCCTGGGTAAAGGAATAATGTTTATAACTTCAACTCTCTTAGGGTCTATTTTCACACCATCTTTAGTTACAATGTGCCCTAAGAGTTTTCCCTCATCTAATGCAAATAAAGATTTTTGAGGATTGAGGGAAAGACCATACCTTTTGCATTTTTCAAAGGTTCTCTGCAAGTGCTGAATGTGTTCAGTATCATCCTTTGAAAATACTGTGATATCATCCAGATATACCACCAGAAACTTGTCCTGCTCTCTAACAAAAGCTATGTCCATTGCCCTCTGAAAAGTAGCTCCTGCATTAATTAGCCCAAATGGCATCCGAGCATACATAAATTTACCCCATGGTGTTGTAAATGCAGTTTTCCTCTGATCCTCTGGGAAAATAGCTACCTGATTATAACCAGAAAACCCATCCATCATTGAAATTCTGGAGGCTTCGACCACTTTCTGCAGAATGTGATCCATCTTAGGCAATGGATAATTATCTTTTAAAGATGTTCTATTTAAGTTTCTGAAATCTACACACAACCTTATTTCTCCGTTTTTCTTTCGAACAGGAACAAGGTTTGCTACCCATTCTGAGTACCTCAATGGCACAATTATTTTGGCCTTCAGCAGCTTCTTGATTTCTTTTTCAATAGAGGGAAGCAGCAGAGGATTTATCTGCTTGAGCTTCTGCTTATGAGGCTTTGCATCTTCTCTCAAAGGAATTTTATGCTGCATTATATCAACATCAAAAGTTTTAAGGTCTTGATAAGACCATGCAAATACATCCTTATATAACTGAAATAATTTCACATATTTCTCTTTATATTCTTCTGGGACCTTTTTGGATAATTTGACAATTTTGGGATCAGCATAAGTACCCAGATTTAAATCTTCCACTTGTTCTTCTTCTACTATTTTATTGTGCTGCAATGGAACATCGTTTTTATCAAACAGTCCTTCTAGAGGCACCAGCCCTCTAGGTATGATATTTCCTTTTAGTTGCAGCACTTTATTGCCTGCTATTTTTTCTTCCCATTTGTTATCTACAACATTTTCAGCTTCCTCTTCTTCATTATCATCTATCTCCATATTGGAAAACTCACCCACTGTCTCCAGGAATCTCTTCATCTGTTCATCATCTTCAAAAACCTGCCAATGTTTAACATTATCTGGGATTGATGGTCTGTATCGTACTTTAATTTCATACCTCAAAAGAGGATTCTGTGGAGGACGAAATGTACTTGCAGCCACAACAAGAGAATCTGCCATTCTGTTCTGCTCCCGAGTCATGAACTGTATATTAAATGCTGAGAAGAAATTTTCCACCATGTCCCATACTCCATTTCTGTAGGTTCTCAGCCGTGGATGCTTAGTTTGACATTGATTTCTGACCTGCCTTACCACCAGCTCAAAGTCTCCCATGACTTTTAAACTTTGTATGCCCATATTTTTGGCTATCTGTAATCCCAACAAAAGTGCTTCATCTTCAGCTACATTATTGGTAGCCTCTTATTCCAATTTAAAGGACAGTGGGACCCATTTGCCTGTAGGAGAGATTAATAACACCCCAGCTCCATTGCCTTCTCTTGAATTTGCCCCATCAAAATGTAGAGTCCAGATTCCAGCTTCATAATCTTCTGAAGGCTGCTCATCCTTAATTTTGAAGGAGGGTTCATGCACATAATTTTGATCTTCTTCTAGCATAAAGCATGAAAAATCTCCTTCTTTACTATAGACTGGTGAATTTTTAGAGTTATCAGCCTTAGTAACTACCTTGACAAATTTAGTTTCTCTATATAATCTTCTCTCCTGTCCACCAAAAACTGGGAGGGTAGCATATGTTAAATCCAGCTTAATTGACCCACCAATTTTTGTACCCCAGGACCTTGACAGCAACATGCCAAAGCGGGCTGGGATATCAGCCACCACAATGTCCATGACCACACTCTTTGCTAGAATTTGGGCCAAATTGACCACTAAATCTTTAATCATCCCCAAACATTTGACTCTTTTGGAATCAAATGAATAAAGGTCTTTATATGGGCGTGTGATTTGCAGTCCTAGTTGTTCCATGACAGATAGAGGCATAAGATTATGGGAAGCCCCAGAATCTAACATACAATTGTGTAACAACAGATCATGAATAACTAGAGACACATAAAAAGGAGGAGTAGAAGGATCTACTTCCTCAACATGTGGGCCAAATACTACCATGTGTCTTTCTTCTTAAAGGTTTAAACTATCAGGCACAATTGATATTTCAGGAGGGAGCATAAAAGAAGTATCTTGAGACTGATATGCAGTCTGTTTGAGCAGCTCGGTCAAAGGGACTGGAATTTTAATTTTTTCAAGTTCTTTTTGCAAACTAAAAGCAGGAGGGGGCTTTTCTATCACAACTTATTTTGACTCTTTATTCTCGGCTGAAAATTTAATTTCCTTTGACACAGATTCATCATTAGGAGGACTGACTACTTTTGAAGAACAAGGAATCTGGTCATTAGGCTGCAAGGGAGTATTTAGAGGACTCTTACCTTTTTCTGTGTTTCTCTTTGTTGTTGATTCTTTCTGAGCAGGTACCTCCTTCTGAGGTGGCTCCTCTTCTTGATCTTGAGTTCGAGTCCTCTTCCTTGAAGATCTGAGATCATATTTTCTATTGAAGTGTGCTTGCATGAAATCAACAAATTGTTTACAATAATGATCAATCTCTGCTTCTTCTTCTTCTTCTTGCAATGGGCATTCCATATCATCATTGTTTGAAAAAGCAAGATTTGAATCTTCTAGTTCATAAGCAGCATCTTCAGTGGAGTCATCTGTTGGACCTTCCAGGTACAAGGGATGTGGTACCTGATCTTGCTCTTTTGCTTCTCTTGGAAATATCTGCAGAGGTGGCTTTCTATATTGAGGATTGTAACCTCTGTTTTGAGCATTATAAAAATTCTTGGGAGCTGGGTTCTGTTAGGGTCCCGTGATTTGGCTGATTGGCAAGCCAAATGACAGTGTAACATCAAACCAAGCTTTGGAGTCCGAGGACCTAGCCTTCCTGGACTCAGAGAGGGCTCTCTCTATATGCGTAAGGGATATCTGTGTGTTTGTTTATTGTGTTCTGATTTTAGGCTAGTTATGAAGTAAGTTTTTTATTTTTGTTTTTTAAGTTGTGAGGGATGAAACTGATCAAAGATATAAAATAGATAACAAGATGTTAGATTAACTGGGCTATGGGGTCAAAAGGTCAAGAAAGCTATTAGATGACGATACAAGGCTATTGAAGGGTCGATTTGATTCAAGGTAGAAAGGATATTTGGGCAAAATGGAGTAACTGGACATCAAGTTTGTGAACAACAAAGAGTTTCAAGCATCACTGGTTCAATAGATAACATAAACATGGTAGGGAAAACCATTAATCATGCAAAATGTAACTATAAACTAATCAATACATAGAAACAAACATTCAAGCCATGTATAGAAGTATAAGACCCTCTAACTTTGGGAAATGGCTATCAGACTTTGGGGAAAACACATAAGACGGACTAACAACTCAAAACACTATGCCGGAATGCCTTAACACAGTACTTCAAGTTATTGGGCACTTTGAACAACAATATTTGCATAGTTTTAGGCAAAGGGCTAGATCGGAACTAGGCCTCCTTGGTTCAAACAAAATGATAATCTAATAAATCAAAGAGATAGTTTCATGGATGGGACTATGGACAGTCATAGGTAAGCAGGGCACACCATACATCCTACTCAACATGCATAGAACTATGAATGAGACTAGCAACAATATCCTCAAGTTGTTAAAGAGCAGTTAAGAATTCTTTAATGCAACTAAGGAAGAAGAAAACATGAAGGCTATGAAGATTCAGGAATTTTGAGGTGTCTCCATGGGCATATCTCAAATTTTTTCTCTACTGATCTATAGCAAGCAAGAAACATGTATCATGAATGAAAACTAGAAGACAACAACAAAGCAAGAGACACTATACCATTCTACCAAGTCATGGAATCCATCAACAATCCTTCATCATCCATCCAAGAACATCCAAGAGGCAATCCAAAATCATAACACAAGTATTTTCTTCCAAAGCTCATATGACCATATATTGCTTCTCTTCTCAAGTTCAGCCTTGTTTACAATGAGAGCCTTTGGAATATATAGGCTAAAGTGAGGAAAACCTCATGGTTCAACTTGCATCCTCATTGGCCTAATCAAAATATCTAAACTTGTCCTTGAGGCTTTGCAAAGCCCAAGGCACAAAATATCTCATAAAATATCTAAGAAAATGCTAAAAATGGGAATTATATTGACTTTACATCATTTTTCATGTGCAAAAATAGCTAAACGCACATTTGGAAAAAGCAGATTTTAGAGGTTCAAAAATTACAAAAATACTTCAAATTTTCATCAGCAAAAGGTCCCCTGACTTGCCGGAAACATTTGGCAGCCTTCCTGATGTCGAAACGAGGCTCATGATAGCTTGTTGGAAATATCTGAGTGTCTACTTTCCGGCGCAACTGAAATTTCTTCAATCCGATGCCCAGAAGTCCTCCAAATCTGCACCTGTGTGTAAAAAGCCAAAAAATAATAGTTTGCTGATAGACCGGGCAGAGTGTGCAAAATGTGAGCCTTTTTCGCTGTTTTGAAGGGGAAAATGATCTCCAAATGCTCTGAAAATCACTGAGGACATGCTCATGAAATTATGGCATCCGATGGTACCACTCTCCTCCCTTGATGAATCCTCAAAATGAAATGGCGAATTTATGAGTTTTTGATCAAAAACTCAAAAATGCCAAAAAACCAAAAGTTGTCAAAATGGGCCCAAAATTGGTATGCATGGCCCTCAAGGGTCCTTGGCAACATGCTCTGAAGCTGAAGCAAAAATGTCAAGCGTTGATATGCCTTTCTTCTCTTTCCGTGCCGGGCGCTTCCCCTTTTCTTCCTTCAGTTTCTCTTGGGTGGCCTTTAGCTTGCGTCGGGCAAACTGATTCAACTTTTGATAGTGTTGTGTCATCTTCCTTTGCAGCTCCAGGTCTCTGTTTGCCTTTTCAAGCTTCATCTCCAAGTGTTTATTGGCTCTTTCTAGCCATGCCTCCTTATTCTCTTCAATTTCTTGCTCAAGTAGTGCAGTGAGGGGAAAGGATTGAAGATGGGCATGTTCTTCTTCCTTTTGCTTATCCAGGGCTCTTTTAAGCCCTATGGTTCTAGGCCTCTTCCGCCTAGGTTGGTCTTCTTCTTCATCTTCATCAAACTCACCATTGAGCTCCTCTATCCTTACTTGTGCTTTAGCAGCCTCTTTCTTGTATTTGATTGCTCATGCCTCACGGACAGCCATATGGACACTCATTTGTTTATTTTGGATCTCCAAGAAATGATTGAAGTTCTTTGCCCGATGAAGGTCATTCTCCAATGCTTCAATTTGACCCTCTCGATGGATTAGAAGGTTTTCAAGAATGCGAGCTTCATTATCGTTGTCATCACTTTGGATTGGGATGACAGCTAATGCACCTCCATGTTCTTGACTTTCTCCAATCTTGCCTTTCCCTTTGCCCTTGAAGGCTAATCTTGCACTCTTCCTTCTTGGCATGCTAGTGAGAGGTTTCTTGGGCGATTTTCTTTTGCTAGGGACAACTCTTGTCACTTTTGGAGTGCCAGCCTTAGGCCCTTTCTTTCTTGCTGTGCTGGGCTTTTCCTTTTTAGGAGAAGGAAGCACAATTGCTTTGCCCTTGTCATCTTCTTGAAACTGCTGCTCTCCTTGAGGCTGTTGTGCTTGGATTTCTTGTTTATTTTGTGGCTCAAGATGCTGCTCAAGTTTCTGCCCAAACTGCTGTTCATGACCTTCAATATCAAGTCGCTTCTCTTCCTCTTGTTCCTGCTGTTCATTTTCACTGAGATGCTGCTGTTCAGCACTCTTTTCTTCTTGCTCCTGCTGCTGACCTTCATCTTCAGTTTTTTGCTCTTCATCCATTTCTTCTTGCTATTCAAATTGCTGCCCCTGTTCACCAACATCAAGCTGCTATTCTACTTCAATTCCTTGTTCAATTTGTGGTTCAACCCGCTGCCCCTGTTCACCAAAATCATGCTGCTGGCCTTCATCAATTTCTTCATGTTTGTCCTCTTCTCTTTCTACCTGTTCCGTGGTAATCTTGAGCCTTCTAATAGTAGGCCTACTGGATAAAGGTACAGGGCGATGAATAGGCTGGGTGGGAGATGTATGGATAGGAGGAACAGTGGAGAAATCCGGGTGACTGATAAAAACATCCCAAGAAACCCCTTTCTTCTCCAACTGATGTAGAATGATAATTTTGATCAGAGAATGATGGAAAAGGGAAGCTATTTGCAGAGATGGAGTCTTCTTCTGGACTAAGGATGCCATCTTCTCGATGCTTTTGCATAAAAATTAAGGGAGATTGAGTTGCCTAGTTCTAGTGAAATGCATCAACAGTCTGACATGATAGGCATAAACTCGAGTAAATCTCCCTTCAAAAGTAAAATACTTCATTATGACGTTCATTAGAGGAGCATAGCTGGCAAGAAGATAAGAGAAAGTAAAATAGCAGTGCATGTATCTCTGTGCTTGGGCTTGATGAAAGGCTTATAGTCATCCAAGTCTAGATGGGCCTGTTTGAACCATTTCTCGCCATGATATGGAATTTTGGTGGCTTTAGACACTGACCTCAGGGAAAACTTGAAATCAAGGTCTGCTACCTGGAAATGTTTGCTTTGGAACCTCAGGGCGCATAGGTGTGTCAAGGGCGAGAAATTTTTGACCTCCTGTACCTTCTGGCAGAAATCTAAACAACCTACCTCATGAAAATTGAAGAGGATGGATGGATGTGCATTGACCTCCTCTGTAGATATTGGCCCATATCTCTTATGTAAACCACTTCTGCTGTCTTGCCTGGGTGGCATTTTGGGCTAAATATGCTATTGAAGAACCAAACAGCCTCACTGCCTTTAAACTGCCTTCTTTAAGCTAAACTCTGTCAATTCACTGTTTTGATAGTAAACAATGTCTTTGGATGACTGCACAATGTTCCCTCTCAATATAAAACCCTTTCTCCTTTAAAAAGTGTCCTTCCCACCTTCTCTCTGTGATGTTTGGAGGTCAACAACCTGTTTGTATCTCTGAATAATGATAAACTTCCCAATCTTCACAAACTTTCCCCTTTTCTAGCATGCCAAATACTCAACAAAACTTATATCTCATGCAATCAACTTTAGTGTAGGCATACAATAAATTTCACAGTTTATGGAACAAGGTGGCAGAGTTTTAAAAATGCTCCAAAGTTTCAAATAAAAGTTGTAGGAGTTTATCCTTTCACACAATCAGAGCTCCCCTTTAGTATGGAAAACCTGTCCCTTTAGAAAATGTCTTTGTATCCTCTGAAAATCAACTTGACAGATAAACTTAAAAAACAAAAACACAGTCAAATTTTATTGTCCACAGGATGAGGTGGCAGATCTTTGAAATGCCTTTGAGGTGTTGGCAGAGGTCTGTAGGAATTTTCAAACAATCGAGGCTTTCTTCAATCAGAATATAAACAAAATATTGCTCTCCTACTTCATTGTTCTTTGCGCAAGTTTGACCGAAATACCTCTGAATGCAATGGTGGCTTCATTTACTATTTATGCTTTATGGAACCAAAAACCAAACACTTCTTTTTATCTTTTATCATAAGGAGGAGAGTTTTCAAGGTTCAAGGAATGCTCATATAACGACCACTGTCTTTGCAAGCTGACGTACTGTTTTAACTCCCCTTTTTCTAAAACCCTGTGCTCCTTCCTTCAAATGCAGTTTTGATGGTAGATACAGTAGCTTTTTAATGCAATAAAAACCTACAAGCCTTTAATGCTTCATCTCTAGCCAATGGGAAAATAGCATTTTTCGTTTTCACACCAAACTTTGAAACTGTGGTTTTTTTTAACCTTTGCACCACTTAACAGTTTTTGAAAAACCAAAGGGGCACATGTAAATACCTTGAGAGTTGATGAAAGGATTTTTTCATGAGTTAAAATCACTTTGAAGGCAGGTTGGAGGCGTGTTGGAAGCTGGAGGTATGTGCGGCACCTTTATGGAGAAGAACGTCGTGCATAAACCTTTTGGATGGCCTGTCGGGTCGAGGTCGGGCACCAGTGACCCGTCGCTACAGGGGCGCCGCGCGCGGCTACAGGAGCGCCGCACGCTCTTGTGGTGTAGTTCAAAAAAATGGTCCAGGAGCGCCGCACACTCCTACAGGAGTGCCGCGTGGGTTAAAATGGTTCAACACTTGAACAAATTCCTGCAAATTGATTTTGAAACCCTATTCAACGCCTAGAGACTGCAGAGAGAAGCTCGATTGTTGGTTGGAGAAGTTTGAAAACGTGTTTACACTTTGACTCATTCCTTTGAAAGGTGAAAACCCAACGGTCACTTTGCCTTTTGAATGTAAATAAAATGAAAACCCTTGGTTTAGTTTTTGAGATGGTTTAGAAAACTTTCGCTTTTAAACCAAGGCTTTTGTATATCCATAATGAAAACAGAACGAGCCTGAAATTGTGGTGAAGGGCCCACACTTTGAAACTTTTGGTGAAATACCTCTTTAAGACTTGATTTGACATTCTCTACTTTATATACCCATATCTGTTTGCTAGAAAACAAAAACTAGATCAGATACAGTTCGTGCCTGTAGGTGCATTTCTCCAACTGATGCCTTTTCTGGCTGTGGGTGAGACCTAGATATATTTGCCCGAGCTTTCACTGTCTTCTGTCTAAAAAGAAGGGCATTTTCTTCTAAAAGCCTTTCCTTTATTCAAAATGTAACAGCATAGTGCTTTTGACCTGTTTTCATAAGGAATCTGTTTTCCTAGTGACAATGGCATGTGGATTTTGCCTTCAATGATTTCTAGAACTTGAAACACTATGCCAAATTTCTTTTTGTACTTGATGAGCTAGTATACTTACTTGTAGTGCCCTTTGCTGAAGAAGAAATTGAACTATTTCCTCAATGTCTTTTATATTTTCTGATTCTTGAATGGCATACTTGTTTCTGTTATTTGAAAGGAGATGGCTTACCTTTTTAACTTGGTTTGACAAACTCTGCCTCCAAGCGCTTCATCAATCTTTTCCAACTGTAGGTGTCCAAAATTTTCTGCATTTATTTAGACTTTGTCATAGTCTATTGATCAAGAAGGGTGTTGCTTTCCAATACACTTCTCTGCTCAAAAAATATTACTATGATGTCTCTGTCCATTTGAAAAATGACAACCTATGTTTGTTTGAAGCTTTCCAAAAAACTAACAGTGTGTCACAGCATTTCTTTTGCTTATTATGAACAATCATTTCAGTGGTGATGTCTCTTGATGACCTAAACCCAGATTTTCTGTGTCAGCTGTTATAGCATATTTGAAAGGCAGCCGTCTATAAATATAATTGTTTTCAATAATGACATGTCTCCCCAAAGGTTTAAAACTCAAATCATAACCTTTTTATACCTTTGTGTTGAGGAGACAAACATATGAGGTGTAGAATGACTGTTGGAATAATTCATAGGTACCAAGGCTTTTATTAGTCATTTTATTTCCAATGGAGCTCTGAAATCACCAACCCTACTACATCTGAAGGATACATTTGTCTTTGTGGTGGAGTGTAGATCGCAACACCTGAACTTGCGCTGGCGCTTTGAATGATATCAAGATGGCTTATGTCTGGGGCTGTGTACTACTTGCCTGCCTTTCTCTATGTTTATCTGAAAACCATATACTTTATCCCACAGCCCAACAAAAACATAGGAGCACACAGAGGTCCTTTTTACTGAAATGTCTTCTTGCTCAGCACTGATTTGAGCCATTCATATTAACACCCCTGCAGAGATATTTTGTTATGATAGCTTTGATCAATGGGGTCTCTTTTTGATGCGCCATGATGATGATGTTGGAAATTTCAATTTATCTTCTTTCTTAGGGCACAAGACCAAAAAACTCTGCTTTCTCTTGATTTGAACATTTTAGATCTTAGCCCTGTTTTGATCATCATTTTCCCTCAGAAACCTTAAGTCACTGTTTCACTGTCTAGCAAAAAACAAACATGTGCTTATAGTAAGTTTTGCAATTCTTCAAGTCAACATTGGCCATCGCCCTCTGCTTGTGGATGAAGGAGGCGCCTTAACCCTCTGCTTATAGATGAAGGAGGTTCTTGGTCATGACAAATTACAAGTTTGTTTGACAGTTTTGTCTTTCTTCTACTGTGTTTTCATGTTGAATGAAAGCTGCAAGGTCTTGATGAGTAACTCCTTACCCTGCAGATGTATCTCAGGCTCATGTTGACATTGAGAAGCAGCTGTTCTTCTAAATGTGGATTCAAGAATTTTCTCCTGAGATGATGATATGTTTCCTGTCTTTGTAAAATCCATAAAACACTGTAAAACACCTAAAATCAACTTGAGACTATGGTCTATGCATTGCTGAGACTTAGGGGTGTGTAAGTGGCACGACTTAGGGCTGCGATTAACTTCATTAGCATAGTGGGAGGTCTGTTATGATTGGGTCTGTAGCAGATGGAGGTTTTTGGCCTTTTGATGGTTGCCAAGTGTAAAATGCCTTAAAGCGCCACTTCCTAACTTAAGGGAGGCTTTTGAAACAGACTTGGATTGTCCTTTTAGAGCTGATGGGCAGACTAGTAGGGCTAAAGCTAGATAGGATAGTGATAATGAGGTTTAACCTTGACATGGGCGGACTGAAAAGTAGGAGGGTGAAAAAAAGTTTTATGAGGGTTTTCTAGATGACAAATTGACATATGGAGATCAGCTTCTAGAAAACTCAGCTATGGATCTAGTCATCACTAACAAGTGAAAAATACTTATGACTAACAAGTTCTTTGCCTCCAATTCAAGCTTGACCATATTCTTAATCATCTTGCTTATTTCATCCATTTTATCTGAATCCTTCTCCTGGTTAGAGGAGGAAACCTCTTCTTTACCTCTCCTCCTAGTATCTTGTTCAACTTTTCCCTTTAATTTCCCAATGGAGGCAAAGTTTGCTTCCAACTCCAGAGCATCTGACTGAGCATCATCTAAGGTAGCAGGTTTTCTTTCCCTTAGAGAGAATCCAAAATCTGAGTCAAATGCCGCTATGAAAACAACTTTGGCAGTATTATGATGTGGCTTCATATCAGCAGGGAGATTTAGATATAACTTATTAAATCTCTTGATAAACTCTGACACTCCTTCATTATGTTTCTTCTTAAGAGTATTGAATTCAGTAAGACACTGTCCATGGTCTTTCTTTTCTCCCCATTTCCTGAGAAAATTATTCTCCATGTCATCCCAGGTGGTCACTAAACGGTTTCCCAAGGTCTTGAACCATTTTCTGGCTTCACCCTCCAAAGATTGTACAAATAATCTTAAGACCACATCCAAATGTTCAACATTTAAGTTTTCTGAAAAGCAGCAGAAAGTCTCAAGATGTTTCTGAGCATCAATTTCATTTTCTCCATTGAATCTAGGTAGAATCTTCAAATAATCCTGTGGCATATCATTTAGCACTTGGGGTAAGGCCAGTGGAGCATATTTGTTCAATAAAAAGGCTGGTACATTCGCCATTGGAGGAGGTGGGGGTTGTGCAACAGTCTGAGATACAAATGAAGGAAGAGGAGGCAGAGGGAGTGGAGTATGTGCGACAATCGGGAGGTGTTGTACAGAGGTCTGGGGTGTGGATGGAAACAATTCACGATTAACAAAGGCTACCTCTGTAACTTCTTTAATTTCCTTAGCCTCAGGAGTAGGACGAAAATCCTCTTCAATCCTGGCACTTCCCCTAGGTGGACTTTCTAAATAATATTCGGGATTTTCTTCGGTGGAATCGAGATGTTCGGTTCTAATTTCTTAAGAAGAAGAGGGCGTACAATCTACTACAGAATATTCAGGGATTTTAGCACGAACTGATTTCCTCTCTTTCCAAATTCTTTTATGAATGATCTTCTCTGGGTCAGACACGTAGGGTGTCTTCGACTGAGATGTATCTGACCTCAAATGTGGCTTACGAGGAGCCAGGACTACCAATAGATTTATCGAATAAAGAACAGTGGAGTCGCCAAGGTGAGAGACATACAACTCTTCAACTCTCTGTGCTCACCTGATTAGAGAGTGAATATGATTTGTCGAGGCCCAGGGAAACTGATATTCTCAAATCCTTCCCCGGCAACGGCGCCAAAAAGATGTTGTAGACAATTTTTTCAACCCCTAGAGACAGTCTAGAGTTGCCATAGACTAGTGCCTAGGACATCTTATCATAGCAAGAGAACATGAAATATAGCTTGGGTGTCAATCCAAAAGCTCTCTTACTATCTCTTGTAAAACAAGGAAATTAGTTTAAATGGAACCAAACTCTCTCAGAAGTTGATACAAATATAAGAATAATGTAGGAACAACATGAAAAACTCCAATACAAAAGCATCAGACAGTTAAGAGACAGCTTACTGCAAAGAGGGCCAGTTCAAATAATATGCCACAGAGATCAAATATCAGAAAGTGGATGCAGTGAAGAAACATGAAGAGGATACTAGTTAGCATGAGGTTGATACCGAGATACACAACAAAACCACATATGGGCTTATCCAACTAAGAATCCATACATGAAAATGGAGTTTTAAAAGCACCCTCCTCAAGTAACTAATATAGCAGAAAATATGGATGAAATGAACATGGAACAGTATATCATGACTAGGCCTATTTAAAGCGCTTGACTAATCCAAGTATGGGCACCAACTAGGATGAATCCTTACTTAAGACCGATGAGCCACTCGCATTCTAGAACATGATACAAGAAGATAAATAGCATGGAATGAGATTTTATATTAACACATAAGAGAAAATTACATACTGTGAGATACCAAAGACCAGAATCATCATTACAGTTATAACTCTTCCTCACTAAAACCCTACGGGCTCTGAGCCTTCATACAGAAGTGTTACAAGATGTATACAAGAACTTCTCACTGCACAGTTTACTGATAAGAATCTGGAACCCCTACCATGTCTTTCTTTCTGATTTTTATAAAGGAGATAGAAAGCTCTAGATAGTGAGGTAGGTGATATACATTTAATAATCTGATTTAAAACAAAGTGGCAGAAAGTATTCACACCTATACTGTGAATGACTGAATGTAATTGTTTGTACTTTGCAATCTACCTCTAGAAATAAATGAACTGGAAGAAAATCTCTTCAGGAACAGGGCATGAGGGTAATTCTCCGTGAACATTCTGTACGTCCCTGAAGTGAACTCAACTGAAATATCACCTTGAGAATATTACTTTATGAGCACTGTATCTTCCAGCATTTGAATTTAAATCCAAAACCTTCAATGCAGGACGTTGTATCTCCTGGCTTTTACTGATATTTTTTATGCTGCGAAATTAATGTCTTCAGCTGCCAGAACCTACCTCTTGCATCACTCTGAGAGGTTCAATAGATTTTCTTTATGTTTCCATTAATGAGGTCATATCATACAACTACTTCAAGCTTCCCTCTTAAATTTCGCTAGCAGAATATCGTCCTTTGAGATGCTCTTGACCTCTGTAATGGAGGCGACGAATTATAGCGTCTCTTCATCGTCTTGAAACCTGCAAAACCCACAGATTCATTAGAAAAAATAGATTCAGGAGCGAGGGGCGTGGAGGTGGAGATGATGGTGACGTCGAGGACATGGCCACATGGCTAGCACAAGCAGGGTGGCAAAGAAATTACAGTGGAGGTGCAGCGGAAAGGCTGGCCAGAGAGAAACATTAACACATAACGTAAGAATGAAATATATATATATGAATAGCGGAGGGTGATATGATGAACATGTGGAGCAATGACGTGGTGGGGGGCTCAGTCAGCAGGTGGTCAAGCGGATGATCTGGACCGTTCAATTCCAGAGTAAGATCCACGACTACAAATGCTTTGAGGCAATGGGATGGTGGGCCATGGACGCGACAGACACGGGTTAAAGCGCGTGCAGCTTCGGAGGATATCCACCGTTGGATGGAGGTCGACAGATCTAATGGCGTTGGTGAATTCCGCTGCCCGTCTATGGTCAGACATTTAACGCGCGAAATGGGTGGTTTGGCAATTATACCCTGGGACACGCGTCACCCAGCGTATGGAATCGTTGGGTCCACGGGGAATACCGCCAGCCATGGATGAGTGGTGCGAAAAAGACCACTGTTTTTCAGCGCGAGGACCACCATTACTGAATTGATTGCGGGCCATAGATTTGGTTGAGATCGGACGGCTAAGGCTTGGTCCGAAATTATAAAGTGATGGGCCCCGCTTGGTTATAACACAAGGTTTTGCATACGAGTCACATGGGGATTAAAACGAAGGGGCTGAGACCCGATATAAAATTTAATTGCGGGTTTTAACTTTGAATGGTGTATTTTTGTGCGCGGGGAGGGCAAAAATAGATGAAATATGAGGGTTTTGGGCCACTATAGGGATTTTAAACAAATTCGGATGGGACTGTTAGACAAAATTTTGAATGGAGGGGCTAATATGCACAACAGGTCTCAAGGGGATATTCAACAACCAAAACTTGCTCTTGATTTATTTCTCAAAGCTACAAGAATGTGCATCAATGTAGATAAATCTATAGCTGCACATGAGGGGTTCACGATGACATAATTAAATTGTATTCTTGCTATTGTTCCCTTTGAAGCTAAATTTCCTATGAAGGACAACTTCAAATATATGGTATTTCATCGTAAACCTCATATCTACAAAAAACGTGATTGGAAATGGTTGTTGGCCAAAGTGTAAAAGTGTATTAACCAATGGAGTTACAAATTATTGTCGAGAGCGGGCAGATTGGTGTTAATCAAGTATGTACTTACTGTCATTCCAATGTATTGGATAGCACTCGCTTAGGTTCCAAAAGGTATTATGTCCCAGATCAAGAAATTGTGTGGTCACTTTTTATGGGCAAGATAAAAGGAGGAGGTAGTCCTTCCATGGATATCTTGGGACAAAGTGGCTCTCCCTAAGGCATGGGGAGGATAGGGGATCAAGAACCTCCCTCTTTTTGCATCTTCCCTAGTAGCAAAATATGGGTGGTAAATTTTAACTAAGTAAAACCTATGGACTGTTGTGGTAAAGAGGAAATATATTAACCTGGTTCCTCTAGATGAATGCATGAGAAGAATAGATAAGAAAACTCCAAATGCATCTACAATATGGAAGGTCACCTTAGAGTCATTTGGAATTATAGAAGAAGGAATTGCTTGGCATATCGGGAATGGAGAAAATATTAGGATTTGGATAGACCCGTGGTTGGGATGCAGCCAAGGTTATTCCCTACCTTGAGATCTAGTGGAATATCTCAATAACCATGGTCACACTTACCTTAATCATATCGTGGAAGCTAATTCTTCTTCACACCGGAGTCAAGGCTGGAAATCGGTCGATGATATCCATCTTGAGGAAAATTGGAGAGACTCTTGGCAGAACTATACCAGCAAGATAAAATGTACGAATGTGCGGATAACACACCATCCTAAAGTACTCATGTGGATGTGAGTACCAACAGGCTTATATTCACCTAAGTTCAGTTACAACTATCAAATTGACAGGAGAGGTCAAGGGGTCCAGGAATGGTGGTGGAAGCCTTTGTGGAAATTAAAATTCCCAACTAAGACAAGGTTGTTCTTCTGGTGATTTCTAAGAAATAAAGTTCCCACCTGGCATAACCTCCAGAAAAGGAACAAGAACGAGCCTGATTGGTGTATTCTATGTAAAAATTTTGAGGAATCAGTGAGCCACCTATTCCTACACTTCCCGTTTGATGTCAAAATATGGGAGGCCACTCTGAATCTTAAGGGGGTTAGACAAATATGGAATGGCTCATATACATTAGAAGCATGGGAAAAATGGTGGAACCTAGCCCGTGATGAACATATGAGAAATTTACCACCAATTACTTCATGGGGGATAGCAAAGGAATTTTTCAGGACCGCATTCTGGATCCCTCAACAATTGCAGCAGAATGCACAACAATTTTTGCCTTAATACCTTAGACCCCACCCAAACAGTCTTCTCAAACCATAAGAGAAGAAATTATCAGACCCAACATTCCTTGGGCATATTTCGATGGAGAATTTGATGCTCAAGACATGTGTGGTGCAGGTTTGGTTATAAACTTAAATGAACCCAAACGCTTCAAAGATTCAGTGGGCCTTAGACAAGAAAAAAAAATGTGCAGAGCTCCAATCATTGAATTCTTAATGTGTTGGCTTCGATAAATGGGTATTCTTTCTGTTCAAATATTTGGTGACTCATTAAATGTTTTTAAATGGTTTAATGAAGTATGGAGATGCCAAAAATACATTTTGATTCCACTCTTAGAAGAAATTTTACTTTTAGAATTGGGTTTTTATTATATATACGTTTTCCACATCTACAGGGAACAGAACACAGAAGCGAGCATCCTTTCTAAGGAGGGTCTACAACAGATTGTGGATGCATGGTGCATAACAGAAGAAGAAGAGGGGAGGGTCTTTGTGTCGGACCAACAACCTTACATCAGATGATCCTGTATTTTTGTTATGTTTTGCCTAACATATGCTTAACTTTTTCCCTTTATCTTTTGGTTCTTCTTATCAGTCATCGGCATACTTATGTTTTATTTTGATCACAATGGAACAATTTTATTTTTTATTTTTTTAATGTATACAGTGGTTTCTGGCAACTTTCATTTTTGGGTTGTTTTCTCCTTAATAAGGAGGCCCAACTATGATATTAGGTTGTATCTTGATAATTGACCACGATTAAAATATTTTTTTTTTGTTGGATCTCATTTCTACTAGTGTTATTCTTCTTTGTAAGTGAAATCATAGTTTCAAGAAAGCATTTTGATCTACTGCTGTAACTTTTTATTGTCTTAATAAAAAGGTTTGATTTTTTCCTTGGAAAAAAATTAATTAATTAATTAACTAATAAATTAAAATTAAAAATATTTTTTAATTATTTTCATTTTCCTAAAATCTAATTCCTAACAGCCAATTCTTAATGGCTAACTATGAAACCTGATGCATCTATTTTATTTAAAAATTTGGGTAGATTGATTTTTTCACAAATGTTTAGAGGATCAACCACATTAGATGGTTCAAAACCTCGACCACAACTTAATGATGTGATTAATTTGAAAAACAATCTCATAATCATTTCTAATTTATTTGAATTTCATTAATTAAATTAGTATCGCATTAATTTTATTAATACATTATTATTATTATTAGTTACATCAATCTCATTTTCATTAACTTAATTTATATCATTCATATTATTATTTCTTTAATTACACTATTTCATTTACATTATTTAAATTATTTTTTCTTAAATTACATTATTTTAATTATTATATTTATTATCTGAGTTATCATGATGAGTATGAATCATTATAATGATAAATTATTATAATAATTAACTATTATAATTATAATAATGATTAATAGTTTAACCATTGGAATGATTTAATATTCATTATTATAATTAACTATCATATTCATTATAATAATTAATATTACAATTAATAATTAACTATTATAGTAAATTATTATTATTTTATTATTCTAATCATAATATTGTTTCAATTTTTTTTTATTATCAGTTCATTAATTATATTACACTTTCTTAAGTATTATCTAATTATTGCATCTTTACTTATCTTCTTGATTTATTTATTTTTTTATTATATTAGTTTTTATTATATCTTCTAATTTCAAATTATTTTTTTAATTACCTTTTTTTTTTAATTTAGCCAACATTACATCTTTAAAAACTAAATACTATATATTTACATATTTACCTATTTACCAGTTAGATATATCCAAGATTCTTATGTGAATTCTTGATGATGGATTGTGATACTTAGTCTGAAACATCGATTAAAAAATTCTCCATGCAGAACTCCAAAACTTTCTTCAAAACAAAAATATTTAAAATCAAATTCCTCTATACATTTTTAACAAATGGCAAATTTTTAACTTTTACATTATTTGATACACATATTTTCTCATTCGGAACAATGATTTTATTTTTGAAACTTTTCCCAAAATTTAATAATACAATTCATCTAAATTTGTATTTCTTTAATTAAATGAATTGATTTAACATAGCCAAATAAACAAGTTTTTAAAAAAAATTATCCATTTTTTTGTGCATTTTAGAATTTCTTTCAATTGGCCAAAATTTGATGGTTTTTTGTTGAGCCTAGTACAACAATCTACATTTGATCACAATGTTGTGCAATATGCTAAATAAAAATATGTTTAAGGCACCAAAGCAATTGATAAAGATGAATAAAGCATAAAGCATAATATATTAAGGACAAAATGAATTTGAACACACGGGGATTGGATATGATGTTTGGGTCTATGCATTAAGCTATTCTACACTTTTTGGCAAGAGAGGGTGCTTTGGGGTGAAGAAAATTAACTTGATTGAATCATTTTTAAGCGCTCAATTGAACAATATTTTAGCCCTCGAACGAGCTATTTGAGGGCTTAAATATTTCTCGATATAGCAATAAAATAAACCCTCGATCGAGTGCATGTGTAACCCGAGGTTATCTAGGAGCTCAATCGAGCATCTTTTTCCAAATTTTTCACAAATAGAACTAGGGTGCAAAATGTAAAAAAGAGGATGGCTCGATCGAGCCTCTATCTATTAATAAAATATTAGATATCATCTATTGGGATTCAACTGTGTTAAGTGCAATGATTGCTAAGTGCATTATTCAAAAATCATGAGAAATTATTCAGTTACAACTACCTCTCATGGAAATGGTCAAAGTTGAATGACTTACTTAATGCAGTTGAATCCCAAAAAATGATATCTAATATAATGCACTACAGGAACCCCTCAATACTTAAATACAAAAGAGTAAAGGGATCACTACTTGAATGGTTCATGAGGCATAATACTTGCTAAGGTTTTGCAAATTAGGTAGCAAGCTAAGTGGGCTTGATTGTGGGGAAAACTCCACAGTTAAGTGTGCTTGAGCCAGAGGCAATATGGGATGGGTGACCTCCCGGGAAGTCCTGGTTACCGGGTGCAAGCCCTGGAAGTGATGACTGACACTATGTAATTCATTTCACTAGTTTCAATCCCACTTCTTCACCCCTGTGAGCATCACCCGATGCAATGAGTGCTAAGTAGACTATTCAAAAATCATGAGAAATTAATCATTTAAGACTACCTCTCATGGAAATTGTCATAATTGAATGACTTACTTAACTCAGTTGAATCTCAAAAAATGATATCTAATATAATGCACTGCGGGAACCTCTAAATACTTAAATACAAAAGAGTAAAGGGAGCTCTACTTGGATATATCATGAGGCAAAATACTTGTTAAGGTTTTTCAAATGGGGTAGCAAGCTAAGTGGGCTTGATTATGGGGAAAAATCCACAGTTAAGTGTGTTTTAGCCAGAGGCGATCTCGATGGTGACCTCCCGGGAAGTCCTAGTTGCCGAGTGCAGGCCCCGAAAGTGATGATTGACGCTATGTAATTCATTTCACTAGTTTCAATCCCACTTCATCACCCCTATGAGCGTCACCCAATGCAATGAGTGCTAAGTAGACTATTCAAAAATCATGAAAAATTAGTTAGTTACAACTACCTCTCATGGAAATGGTCATAGTTTAATGACTTATTTAACACAGTTGAATCCAAAAAAATGATATATAATATAATGCACTATGGAAACCCCTCAATACTTAAATACAAAAGAGTAAAGGGAGCTCTATGTGAATGGTTCATGAGACACAATACTTGCTAAGGTTTCGAAAATGGGGTAGCAAGCTAAGTGGCATTTATTGTGGGGAAAAAGCCACAGTTAAGCGTGCTTGAGCGAGAGGAGATCTGGGATGGGTGACCTCTAGTGAAGTCTTGGTTACTGGGTGCAAGCCCCGTAAGTGATGATTAACGTTATGTAATTCATTTCACTAGTTTCAATCCCACTTCTTAACCCCTGTGAGCATCACCTGATGTAATGAGTGCTAAGTGGACTATTCAAAAATCATGAGAAATTAGTCAACTATGACTACCTCTCATGAAATGGTCATTGTTTTAGTGTGTTTGGTGCATGCATGTACAAAATCACACCAACTTAAGGGGTATGGTTTACCCACTTAAGTTATTGGTCACATGCAGAAAATAGAAGTGGAGTCAAGAAAGTTAGTGAAACAAGCTAGATTCGTAAACACACTAGATAGACAAATAGCATGCATATATAAACTAAAACCAAAACAAATAAACAAAAGCTCTGAATAGATTCAAAAAACTACAATAATCCGAACGGTGGCTCTTCGGCCCCTCTTATTAAGTGTTGGTAGGAAATGAGGATGAAACTTTAACCCTCTTTCCAAAGGGCCCCTAGAACATGGGTTCTAAGTCCCAATGCAAGGATGTTTTTACTTCCAAGATTTCCTCGGTACAAATTCTCCCTCTCTCTACTGTGGTGGATTGAACTTGTTGGATAGCCAACAATTGAGTCCCCTCTATCTTCAGCTCTGGATCACACACTGCTAGTATTTCTTGGGCTTCTGGCCAGCATAACAATGTGTTCTCAAATTCTTCATCTCATGGTGGACTTATATAGGAGAATTCAAATCCTCCTTCCCTCTCTTGGTATATTGTGGATGGTGACCAAAGAGAGGGGGATGATTCCTTTGTGTGCCACAAATATTCTATTGTGTGCTCACTTGATGTCTAAGGAGGCTTTGGTGGTTGTCCTTAGGCGGCTTCAAGTGAGGAATCACTGTCCTGGAGTGTGCTTTTTGTGGTCTCGGAAAGTGACTTTCACCACTCCCAAGATTGCACACATTTTAGGTCATAAGGCACGCAAAGGGGCTCTTCATGAATAATTATGCACGCAAAAGCATTTATGACTTATCAAATTTGATTTTTCCTCAGACCTTAGAGATTTTTAAATACTTTCCAGATTCTCTAATGTCTTTCAGCCCTGTAAATCCTTCTGCCTGACATTACTTAATTTCGTCTTCTGCTTGTATGATTTTCTAGTGTTAACAGTTGCCCCCTAATGTGTGAGGTCTAGGAAGAACTGTATAGCCGAAATACATTATAGTTTATTTTTTGTATATTGTGCATAGAGAGAGAGAGAGAGAGACCTGTGTGAAGCTTGGAATTGGAAACACCCTACACCGGTTCAAAGAATAACCATGTCCTATGGGACCCCTATAAGAAAATATAATACAATATATATACAAATTTTCTACGAGGCAGGCATGTCCCATGCTTGTGATGTTGTGGCTAGTTAAACAAATCTATTTGACAGATACATGTTCTGTCTGTGTCATTGATATGGTAGTGATCTGGTGGCTGCTGAAGATGACTGCTTACGCCCTCCGGGGCATTTTTTCTTTCACAATAGGTGGAATGTGGTACCCATATGCGTAAACTTGGTATGGCATATAGCTGCACATTGTACGCATAGGTGTTGGCTGGGACCTTCCCATGTAAGCATTGTTGAAAGAGATGCTTATGAAGGCACGAGTCTTTGACGAATTTGATCAAAGTGCAATGGTTGTAAGGTACGATACCATCTTGACAAGAAAGCTTTTGTTGTAGTCAAATGTCAGGAGGATCGATAATATGTGTGGGAAATGATGTCACCCATAGTGCCAACCAAGGATGCCCCTTTTATGGAGAGGGGTGATCCAAGGTACGGCTCAATTTTTGGAAAATGGGTGTTGAACTCAACAAAAAGGAAGCCTCAAAAGAACGAGGGGTCACTGACATAAAGGGTTAGGGACCTAGATGTGATGGGTTTAACATAGGCATGTTGGCGAGGGGTGATGAAAAACTGATGATGGGGATTCAGTGGCCCAAGTTTGGAGTGTACTAAGCAGCTTGGCGAAAGTCATAGTTATTTCTGATGGGGAAATCCTTGGAATCAGTAGGATTTCCAGGGTGGGTAAAAACTGGCTATGAGTGTTATGGTGGCTTATGTGTGGGACCAAGGGTGTTCATGGACTGCTTCCATGGGCGAAAAGATGAATGAGAGGGTGGTGGACGTAGTGCATCGTTTGTGGTCTTCATACACTTACCAAAAGAATAAAATAATGGGGTTTGGTTTGTACAAAACACAGAGATGGGTGCCCCAAAACATGGAAGTATTCGCTCACTAATGTTGTGAGGAAGGTGCTTTGCTGAGGGTGGGGGCCCCATTGGTTGGTCTCATGTGTGGGGTTGATGAAGCGGATGAAAAATTATCGCAGATGGGATTATGTTGGTGGATGTATGGTGGGCCAAATGCGAGGCGTGGTGGTGCACTTTTGATTTGCTTATACAACGTGGTCTTATGGGAAGGGGGTTTTAGTTTGTATGGTAAAACTTAACCTTTATGCATGTTGGATGGATGGGCATGAGGTGCTTCCCGAACTAAAGTGGTATATCCATGGCATCACTTTTGTTGTGATAAGTGGTCTACTGTGGGTGACAAGCGCCATGGAGGGGATGCTCTACAGACCAACGAGGATGTTTATCATGTGCAGGGTGGGGTGATGATAAACACGGTCAGATATGTGGAACCTATGGTTGATTTCTGATGGAGAAATGATGTTAGGATATGCAAATTTTACTGGGATTCTATCATGCTGGGGGTAGAATGATACCTTCTCTAGAACTTTCAGTAGATGGAGTTGTGAATGATTTTGTGAGATTTTCCTACAAAAAAAATTACCTCAAGTGAAAGCATCTTCTTTATCAAATATTATTGAAATTCATGAGCTTTAAAAAAGAAGATAAGAGAGGGCATTACCTGTCGGCGCTGAAAATTTATTTTTTTGGGAGTGTGACTGTGTGGCATCGCCTCTATTTTTTATGGAGTGTTGATCATGGTACATCTTATGTTTCAGAGAATGGACCTTCTGATCTCTTGTTATGGTTCTCCAAAGTTTTTTGAAAAGGGCGATATATGGGTGAATATGGCCCTAATTCAATTCATTTTTACTTGTTGAGTTCTTGAGAGGTTAGAGGCTTCTGCATAGCAGTTATTTCCGTTGTGGTCAGCCTGAGCACCAAGGATTAGCAATATCATGCCCAGGTAACCTCCATGACGTCCTAAACTTTTAATTTTTTCAGTTTGATGGTGTTGGGGTCCATACAGACTTGGTTTTTACGGATTTTGAGTGTTTTTTTCCATAGATTGTGCGGGCGATCAGGGATAAAGCACGCCCTCTGTGCGCATATTCCAAGGATAAGTGTGCTTTAAGCGTTTTATTCCCCTTCTTTGGCATGCCTTAAGCACGCTTGTGGAAAATACAGGCACGCAAAAGGCCGAGGCAAGAAAATTTTTGACTTTTGCCTATTTTTGATGTTTTTTCTATTATTGATGGGTTCTTTTTTGGATGACAGGTTGTTATGGAGGGATTGGGATTGGCCCTAGCTCCAAACTGCATTGGCTACTGATGCTAGGGCGCACCGTCAGCTGGCGCAATGGGGGCTCCTGAATTTTGCGGAGAACAAGCTTCTTCGATCACAAGACTGATTGCTTCGTTACTTGATCCGGCATTGGCGCAGGAGGTGCAACATGTTTGTGTTGCGTGGGATGAACCTGGTCATCTGTCCTGAGATGGATGTATATTTTGTGACTAGGTTACTAGCTCATGGTGAGGCACTGAGGTATCCACTCCCTTCCGGAAGGGTGGATTTGGAGAGGTTCCGGAGACATCATTCTGGTGGGGCACCTATTATGGAGGGGTGCATCAACATTGCATCAGTGACAGTCTAGTAGAGTGATGTGCTCTGGCGGTGATTGTGCGACTTGTAGGGTCGTCGGCTCCGCATCGGACATTAGGCCTATAGGTTGGACTCTTTTTCTGGTTGAGATCCAGGCACTTCTATGATTTTTCCCGTTTTTTCTATGACGAGATGGTGAAGTAGCTCAACAAGGTCCACCGTGGGTTGAAGTTGTTTGCGTATGCTAGAATTTTGTGTAGCGTTATGTACGAGAGGGTAGTGCTGCTGAGACCAGTGGTGGCAGTGCCTCCTGGGAGGCCATGAGAGCCTCGTATGATGAGGTGGGCTTGGGTGATGTCGTGAGGTGGTGGGGGTATGGTGGGGCATTACTAGAATGCCACGATAGAGGCCTGGTTCAAGGTGAACCCCCAGATGTTCTTGCCATTTCCATATGCGGGGATGGAATTCCGGGGGGGATCCAAATATGGGTCTCCCTCCTGGTTATGCTTGGGGGCCAACAGGTACATTTTTTATGTTTTCTGCATTTATTTGAGTATATATGTTCTTATGTGTTGTGATGGTGAAACTGACATAGTTTTGGTTACTCTTTGCAGATTTTGGCGAGGTAGGTCACCCGGTGGCTCAATTGGTCAGCCATGGTCCTATTCAAAGACCTAGGGGCAGGCAGGGAGGAGATGCTACTGGAGGACCTGGTGGTGGCACTGGCTTTTTCGGGGAGGGCAACAGCTCAGCTACTATCGAGGCTGCGATCGAGCGAGCTCATGCTGATGCAGAGGTGGCACATGCAGATACTGTGGAGGCTCACATTGCGGAGCTAACTGCTTGAGTGTCAGTTCTAGAGGATGTCTGGGGTCGAGTGGACCACTTAACCTAGGGAATTCCTTCTCGGGGTTTTATGAATTATCTCGAGGAGGTCTGCTTGGAGATGGTGATGGCCCAGGAGCAAGACTATTGGCCTGTTTTACGTCAGGTGGAAGTCTCAGTTGTGATGGCAGCTCTGGTGGTGGTATCAGGAACATTTTTGGGTCTAGGTGCCCCTCCTGAGGGGGCACCACCCTAGAGTATACTTGTACATGGAGAAAGCACCCTGCATTATGAGGATGCTTCCCCTATTTTTGATGACCTTTGTGTATCTTTGGGTTGGCCGATGGGTCAGAAACACTATTTATGTACTCAGACACATACATCATGATATATATATGAGAGATATTTTTTGTGGCTCTACATGTTGTGTCACCTATTTCAATTTATGGATGATGCTATGCTGATGGATATCTATATTTTTGGTTTTTTATGTATGATGGTTTATCCGAGATACATTCCAATTTAGGATATTGTTGGCTATGCGATCAACTGCTTGGTTTTGACTCCTTGGTACATGTGTAAATGTAATATAGTCAAATTGTCTACTTAATCCTTTAGCACGCAAATATTTTCTAAATAGATGTGTATTTGTTGTCTCAAATGTTTGGTTTAACTGCGACACTACTAACTGGGAATCGAGGTAGACATGCATATGGCATATGCCCTGATGGAGGGCATTGCACATAAGTCTGATGACGGCGTCATATTCTGCCTAATTTTTTGTTTCTGAACCGATGCACATACCGTTTGAGCAGAGTGGCGATTGGTCAAGGTGGTATATGACCCAGGCAGTTGCGGCTAAACTTTGAGAACATCTTGATGCTCCATCAGCAAATCTGAAATAAGGGTTAGGTTGGTGATCCATGGCGGCACTTTGAGTGTATTTAATAAGTCTTTTGGTCAAAAAAATTTGGTGTTTGGGTTTGTGTATGTTCACTCTAGGGAAGGGCCATCTTGGCCCTTATGGGTAGAATTTCTTGAGGTAAAGGCCGTTGACGGGGTTGTTGAGGCATGTCCCGTCTGGGTCCATCAATATGTATGCCCCCTGTCGGAGGAAATGTTTGATGATGTAGGGTCCTTTCCACAAGGTTTCAAACTTTCCTAGCCCTAGGTCTTCTTTTGCGACATCATAGTGGAGGACTAGTTCTCCCTCGGTGAATGAGCGAGGGTTGATGTGGTAGTCGAATGACGATTTTACCCATTTCTTTTGGGCCTCATTGTGTCGCAGCGACTGTCATTGGATTTTTTCAATGAGCTCTATTTGTACTTTGCATTGTTCTAGAGGTTGGGTATCATCAAGGAGTTCAATAGCGGTGTGCAAATTTGGGATCTTGCGGAAATCAATGCAAAAGCGCAAGGTACCTTGATATTTTGCGATAGGAATAAGGTGGAAATCCTGGGATGTTGGGGTAGTTACAATTCTATTTCCGATATGTGATGATACAAATCATATATGGTGAATCGTGTCGTTGGCGTTCGGTGGGGGAAGAATCTTTGTGATGGGATTTTGCGTAAGTGCAAGGTTGGGTTCCCCGCTAGGATGGTCAATTTCATGTGGGTGGAAATTATGCATGTTGCAAAGGTTCCTGAATGTTTCCATTAGTAGGCATACCTCTGGTGTGTGATTTTGGCTAGTGGAGATAGTGAATGGTATCACTGTGCCAACAGAGTAGATTGTATGGGAATCAACACTACTTAGCGTCCCTGAAGTGGACGCTTGGGAAGGATTTGTTGTAAAAGAGGTGGTATTCTGCTTCCACTTCCATGTTGTTGCCTTAGGTGTCTGACTCTTTGGGGGAGTGTAGAATTAGCATTGCTCTTACCGCTCTTAGCTTGGGGAGGTGCACACATTTAATCGTATGGTGAAAGTGTGAACAAATCCAACAATATGTATGCGTGATCTTCTCTTGGTTAGAGAGAAGTTTCTGAGGGACAGAAGAGACTATGCGGAAACTATTTGCAAGGGGCTTTAGTTCTCTGCACTTATTGACTCAGTGGTCATTCAGGTCGCATAAAATTGAATCAATCCATTCTCTCGACAAAAACATTAAAAATAATAATGGAATCCTCTGGATCATCCGAATCAAAATTGACAGCAATTGATTTGGATGACCCGTAGAATATACGACACCGCCCTCCAGGACCCTGGAGAACAGTGATGCAAAATCATTTTCTTCGGGTACCCCCAAGTCCGTGTGTTATCCTAGGCTTAGCTTGGGTCATGCTTGGTTGGTGTGTTGTCCTAGCTTGCCCATCACACTCATGTGGGTGTGGGGTTTCTGACCCAATGGTAGTGTATATTTTATACCACTCACGAAGGTCGTCCTCTTTCTTCTCTATGGTATGAATCATATCGATGGTAGGGAAAACTCGAGGGATAGAGGTATAGTTCTGTTCATAGTGATTTCCTTGACATATTAGGAAACATAGCCTAGATATGGGGGTCCTGTCGTGCTCATTTTGTGGTCTAACAGGGAACTAGCGTCGTAATTCTCCTAAATCAGGGCAAGTGGCAACCACATGATTGGGCCTTTTGCATAACGCGCATGTTGATCTTCTCTGTAGAGAGTGGTTTGGGATGACGGGGTGTCTCTGGATTGGTCGCTTTTCAGCTGACAAGAACATGATGGATCTGCTCGTCACATACTCTTAGGTTGTGGAGTTATATGTGGATTATGTGTCCATGTCATCTTCTTGGGAGAGGCAGACTATGGCTAAGTGCAAACTAGCGAGGGCTAGCCGGAATCGGGGGATATAGTGAAAATTCTCTAGAAGGTGATTGTTGACGCACAAAGGGCATGTGAATTTTGTTGCCCTCAAACCAACGTAGTAAACCCGTTCTATAGGATACCATCTATGGATGAGTTCTATGGTTGCGCATTCTTCGAGGAAGTGACCATGTTCATCGCACAGTGTGCAGCATATAACAAGATGGGGTATGACTGGGGGTATTCTTGGTGCCCTTCAGTCTTCCTGTAGGTACAGGATCGTACGAGGTTTATTTATGGATTCTTGGGTGGAGGGATCACCTTGATAGAATCGCTCGATGGTGTGTAAGGCGTCCCTATATCATGGGATTTCTGGGCAATGATGGGTACAGTGCCCATACTTGCTGCAGATAGCACATGTGTGATTGGTAAGTAATGCTTTGCCTTTACCTTTGATGGTAGGTTCATTTTTACAGGAACTTGGCATCGTGATGTCTGTCTCAGAGCCAAGGAGTGGTTTTAATTCATCCAGCTCTGGGCAGATATGGATAGGGTGACCTATTACATCACATATGGTGCAAACTGGTGATTCCCATTGTATGGTGGGAGTCTCCATATTCTTCCCTCTTCGCTCAGTTTTCTTAGTCGTAATCATCTATTTTGCAATGAAAATTTCCTTTGCAAGGGTGGTTTCGACCATTTCTTGGACTCGTGGGGCCTCCTTGGGACTAAGGGGCTTCAACCCTGTGGCAGTGATGTGAGTGGCTTTTGTTTCTGTAGGGGGAATGAGGTACCAAACTGGTATTTCCAATTATATGTTTGGTAACACCAGTGTTGCCAAAACCTGTTGGGAGACGAAACTAGCTAGGGGTAGAGGAAAGGGGTTTGGGAAGCGACGTAGGCTAGAGAGGCTATCGTGGTCAATGACTCGGTTCCATTACTTATCATGTATGTGTCCTGACTAGCTTTGGCACTTGGTGTGGACATCATGCACACTGGAGCCCCTATGGCATCAGGTGATGACTCATGGTTAATGGGAGGATCTCCTAGGAATGATCCTAGAACGGACGATGGTTTGAACTGGCCGGAGCCATATTCTTGGTACCGTGAAAGCGCATCCGAGAATGTATCTACGTAGGGTAGAATTACATCAGTGTTTGTTAAGGGTCACTTCTGGCTATATGTCAATTGGTCTACAATAATGATGCGGTCCTCGTGGGGGAACATCATAATGCAGAAGACAGAGGAGGTTATGGCTGACATGGCGTACATATAACTCCGCCCAAGGAGTATATCATAATACAAGAAAGAATACAAGACTTCAATGCCTATGTGTACTATCTTTCCGGATAAGTAGACCAGGACGTTTTGGTAGAGGCCGATGGGGGTCGAAGGATGATCATTGTATGCTCTAAGTGTGATGACTGAGGGTTTTAGTTCGGGAGACCCTAACTTCTGCTAAACATTTTTTGACATGATGCACGTGGATGCACCCTCATCAATGACACATCAGTGAATTGTGATATTCTGGACCAACACTGATATCTGGAAGGTATCCATGGAAGGAAGCCTAGGGGTGGCTTTGGCTAAGTTAAAATCCATTAGGCCTATATCAGCAGGGTCGATAGTGCCTAATGCAGAAAGTAAGGCTTTCTGTTGTTTTGGGCATGACTACAATACTTACAAAGCTGACATAACAGCGGTATATTGTGCTAAATTGTCCATGATACTATAATTATGGGCTGCTTTGGAGTATTTTCCTGCTCTCCTATTGGGTCCCTTTGCCATCTTTATAAATGGTTCGATAGGCATCTTTGAAATGGTCAAAGGTGCAATCAGTGCACTGGTACTTGCACCTGACATATTGGTGTCTATTGGGGTGTCGTAATTTCAATTCCGTGTTTGGAAGAATAGTTCTTCGCCAGTCATGTATATTTTGTGGCTACTTATCTCGGATTCATCTGGATTTTTTTGTTGAGTGCTTACCATCCCTTGATGGGGGAAAGGTTCTTGCATCACAGCTGGTTTCTGGGAAGATCCTCCTTGTCCTCGGTTACTCTATAGCTTTTTTAGCTCAGGGAGATCTGGACAATATTGAGTATAATGGCCGTACTCACCACATATCGAACAATAATGGTTTGTTCGGAGAGGTTTCCTTTCTCTCTAGCATTGGGCATTGCTTGGCTCCTGGCTCTAATTCTGGTTGGAGTTGTCTCCAGCCTGGGATCACGGCGGGAGTTGCTGGTTTTTTCCCCCTTGTCCAGGATTCCCTTTTAGCTTGCTTTTTTTTCTTTTTCTTCACCATGTTAGGAGGGTATTTCTCCTAGCTATATTGGCGAGGTTGGTTTTTGGAAGGCTACACAAATTTCACCTATACATTGGTCTGCATAGGTGGGTCTTGTGCTAGGGACTGAGCATAACATGGTCCTTGGTTTGCACCTGGTTGTTAGAGGGGAGCTCTTCCATCAGTGTGTCTCTCTGCATACTGGGTCCCCTGAGCCGAAGGATAGGGTCCTCCCTGGTGATACACTAGCACCCTAATTTTGTTGTGGCATATGATGATTTTGAAAACCAGGTTGAGGTACGCTCTGGGTAGACTTTATTAGATGTGGAGCCTGATTATCTTGTTTACTTTGTATCACAGCATTGGACCCCTGTACATTAAAAGGGGCGGCAACACCACCCGTAATTAATCGCTGCCATGGGGGGTCCCCGGGGGGGCAGCAACGCTTTTCGGAGCCCCCCCTGGCGGGGGCTTTCGGGGGCAGCACCCCCGAAGCTAAAAATAAATGTAAATTTTCCTTGTAAAAGTATAGTAATTTCTAGTCAATCTGGGCCATTCATAGGCGGATGATCTGACGGTAGAAGTTATGTTTAGTTTATGGTTTTTTGCCCTAGAAGGAAACCCCCTTGTATATATGAGGGTATTGTATTGCAGTTGTGTATTATGTGTGTATTCTCAGAGCGAGAAACAGATAGGGAGACTGTGAGAGAGAACAGAGGATATTACAGTGGATCTGCTGTAGGTTTTGTCTCTTAAATTTTTTGCTGGATAATAGAAAGGAAGGACTGGTTGTTCGGGGTGGACATAGCCCAAACTGGGTGAACCACGTATATCTGTGTCTCTCTGGTTTTATGTGTTTTGTGTGCTTGTATTTTTCGCATATTTTATGTGTTGCATTGCTCCATAATATATAATTTTCCAACAACTGGTATCAGAGTTGAAGGTCTATTTGGCTGATAAAATCGCAGGAAAGAAGGGTTCCTGGTTCGAGTGGGAGCAATGGCGGAAGATGGTAAATTTAGGGTTGAGAAATTTAACAGCCAAAACTTCCCATTGTGGAAGATGCAGATGGAAGATTATATGTATTAGAAATATCTATACCTACCATTGAGCGGAAAAACAAAGAAGCCGGCAGCCATGACAGACGCAGAATGGAACATTCTTGATATAAAGGCACTCGGAACAATACAGTTGTGCCTTGCGGCGTCAGTCGCCTTCAATATTTCGAAGGAAACAAAAATAGAGGGTTTGATGCAGACGTTGGCGAAACTATATGAAAAACCCTTAGCCTCAAACAAGGTATTTCTTATGAAACGATTATTCAATATGAAGATGTCGGAAGGCGGATCTGTTGCAAACCATTTAAATGATTTTAATACAGTTACCAGTCAGTTAAGTTATGTAGGGGTAAACTTTGATGATGAAGTTAGGGCTCTTTTATTTCTGTGCTCATTGCCAGAGAGCTGGAATGGTTTAGTTATGGCCATTAGTAACTTTGTCTCTGGATCTAGTACTTTAAAGTTTGATGATGTTGTCGGTGCTATCCTTAGCGAGGAAATGTGATGGAAAATCTCTGGTTAGACATCAGGTAATGCTTTTAGTGCAGATTCTAGGGGAAGAAGAATGGAAAGAGGAAAGAGCTCGGGTTATCGCAGTAAATCAAGGAAAGGCAGATCCAAGTCCAGATCGAGGATAGTGTGCTGGAAATGTGGAAAGAGAGGACACCTAAACAAAGATTGTAGATCTTGGAAGGGAAAAGAAGGAGATGCACAACAAGAAAAAAATCATGAAGCAAATGTGACAGCTGATGTGTTACAAGATGCTTTGATTCTTTCTTTTGAAAATGTTACTAATTCTTGGGTTGTAGATTTAGGGGCTTCATTCCATGCCACACCTGATAAGAAATATTTTCATGACTATGTTCAAGGAGATTTTGGACAAGTTCATTTGGGTGATGATAAACCCTGTAAAATTGTTGGAATGGGTAAAGTTCTTGTAAAACAACAGAATGGAAACCAATGGCTACTAAAGGAGGTAAGGCATGTTCCAGATCTAAAGAAAAATCTGATTTCAATAGGGCAGTTAGGCAGTGAAGGTTGTGTGACAACTTTCATAGATAAAACTTGGAAGGTCACCAAAGGAGCGCTGGTAATAGCAAAAGGTGAAAAGGTTGGTACATTTTATTTATGCAATGGTATTTCTAACTCTGTTAATGCTTTAACTTCCAAAGGAGTAGATGCAGCATTATGGCATCATAGGCTCGGACACATGAGTGAGAAGGGGATGAAAATTCTTCACTCAAGAAATTTGCTGCGAGGTTTGAAGAATGTTGATTTGGATTTCTGTGAGAATTGCATTTATGGAAAACAAAAGAGAGTCAGATTTCTCAGAGTTGGGAAAGAAAAGAAGAGAGAAAAATTGGAGCTTGTGCATACAGATGTATGGGGACCTGCTCAGGTATCATCTCTCGGTGGCTCTCATTATTATGTTACTTTTATTGATGATGCAACTAGAAAAACATAGATTTATTGTATTCAGAATAAATCTGATGTATTTGATACTTTCAAGAAATGGAAAGCTTTGGTTGAGATTGAGACAGGAAAGAAGTTGAAGTGTCTCAGATCAGACAATGGAGGTGAATATTGCAACAAAGAGTTTGATAGGTACTGTTCAGAGCATGGAATTCGCAGAGAGAAGACAATTCCAAGAACACCACAAGAAAATGGTGTGTCAGAAATAATGAACAAAACAATCATGGAGCGTGCAAGGTGCATGAGATTGCATGCAGGATTGCCTTTACAATTTTGGGCAGATGCTGTAGATACTGTTGTTTATCTAATAAACAGAGGGTCTTCAATTTCCTTGGATGGTGGTATTCCGAAGGAAGCATGGACAAGTAAAAAGGTAAACTACTCCCATTTAAATCCTTTTGGCTGTGAGGCCTTTGTCCATATTAATAAATAAAATAGAACAAAGCTTGAGGCAAAATCAAAGAAATGTACCTTTATTGGATATGGTGTTAATGATTTTGGATATCGCTTATATGATTATGAAAATCACAAAATCATTAGGAGTAGAGATGTAATATTCAATGAAAAGGTCTTGTATAAGAATCAGTTGCAGGAAAAGAAACAGGAAAAAGAAAGCAAGGAATACACGGTTCTTGATGAGATAATTGAAAAAGTAAAGGTGCCTAAAAATAATAATAATCAACAACCACAACAGCAACAACCACCACAACAGCAACAGGCACCTCAAACACCTGAAAGTGGTGTTAGAAGATCTACCGGGATAAGTAGACCCTCTGAACGATACTCTCCTTCATTATATTATTTATTGTTGACTGATTCTGGTGAACCCGAATGTTATGAAGAAGCAATGCAGGTTGAAAGCAGGAAGAAGTGGGAGCTATCCATGGAAGAAGAGATGGACTCCTTAATTCATAACCAGACTTGGGACTTAGTCAAGTTGCCTACAGGTAAAATTGCATTGCAAAATAAATGGGTTTACAGGCTGAAGGAAGAAGATGGAGGAAAACAGAGGCACAAAGCTAGACTTGTGGTGAAGGGGTTTGCACAGAAGAAAGGTATTGATTTTGATGAAATATTTTCTCCTGTTGTTAAAATGACTTCAATCAAAACTATTTTAAGTCTTGTAGCAGCAGAAGATTTACATCTTGAACAGTTGGATGTAAAGACAACATTTCTCCATGGAGATCTAGAGGAAGAGATCTATATGGAGCAACCAGAAGGATATGAGGTCAAAGGGAAAGAAAAATTAGTGTGTAGGCTAAAGAAGAGCTTGTATGGCTTAAAACAGGCTCCAAGGCAGTGGTATCTAAAATTTGACAAGTTTATGTCTGAACAAGGTTATACTAGATGTCACTCTGATCATTGTGTTTATCTGAAAAGGCAAAATGATGGCAGCTATATTATATTATTATTGCATGTAGATGACATGCTTGTTGCAAGGTCTAACATGCAGGAAATAAATGTGCTCAAGATAAAATTGGCAAATTCATTTGCAATGAAGGATTTGGGAGCTGCAAAACAAATCCTTGGTATGAGGATAACTAGAGACAGGAAAAATCACAAATTAACACTGTCTCAAAATGAGTACATAGAAAAGGTGTTGAAAAGATTTAATATGCAGAATGCAAAACCAGTTAGTACACCTTTTGCTAGCCATTTCAAGCTTAGTAAGGAGATGTGCCCAAAGACCCAAGAAGACATGGATTATATGTCTAAAGTTCCATATGCATCAGCAGTTGGAAGCTTAATGTATGCAATGGTCTGCACAAGGCCTGATATTGCACATGCAGTGGGAGTTGTAAGCAGGTATATGAACAATCCAGGAAAAGAACATTGGATGGCAATAAAATGGATTCTCGGATATTTGAGAGGTACCACAAATCAAGCATTATGCTTTGGTGGTTCAAACATTGCTCTACAGGGATATGTTGATGCAGATATGGCAGGTGACAGAGATAATAGGAGGAGCACTACAGGATATGTATTTACTGTAGGTGGAACAACTGTCAGTTGGGTTTCAAAAATCCAAATTGTTGTTGCACTTTCAACAACAGAAGCAGAGTATGTTGCTGCTACAGAGGCTAGTAAAGAAATGATTTGGTTACAAAGGTTTATGGATGAATTGGGTAAGAAGCATGATATGGGCACGTTATACAATGATAGCCAAAGTGCCATTCATCTTGCAAAGAACTCAGCATTTCATTCCAGGACTAAACACATACATCTCAAGTACCATTTCATGCGGTCAGTATTGGAAGATGGAGAGTTGAAGTTGGAAAAGATACACACTAGCCAAAATCATGCAGATATGCTAACAAAAGTTGTAACCAGGGAGAAACTAAGAATGCGCTCAGTTTCCATTGGTCTTCAAGGATGACGATGAAGATGAGGAACAGCCAGGTCCAAAGAGGAGTCATTGTCCAGCAAATGAAGCAGCAGTGGAGTTGCCACAATCAGTCTCCAAGTGGGAGATTGTTGGATGTGGAGCCTGATTATCTTGTTTACTTTGTATCACAGCATTGGATCCCTGTACCTTACAAGGGGCGGTAACGCCACCTGTAATTAATCATTGCCGTGGGGGGTCCAGGGGGGGCGGCAACGCTTTTCGGAGCCCCCCCCTGGCGATGGCTTTCGGGGGCAGCGCCCCTGAAGCTAAAAACAGATGTAAATTTGCCTTGTAAAAGTATAGTAATTTCTAGTCAATCTGGGCCATTCATAGGAGGATGATCTGATGGTAGAAGTTATGTTTAGTTTAGGGTTTTTTGCCCTAGAAGGCAACCCCCTTGTATATATGAGGGTATTGTATTGCAGCTGTGTATTATGTGTGTATTCTCAGAGCGAGAAACAGATAGGGAGACTGTAAGAGAGAATAGAGGATATTACAGCGGATCTGCTGTAGGTTTTTTCCCTTCAATTTTTTGCTGGATAATAGAAAGGAAGGACTGGCTGTTCGGGGTGAACGTAGCCCAAACTGCGTGAACCACGTATATCTGTGACTCTCTGGTTTTATGTGTTTTGTGTGCTTGTATTTTTTTCATATTTTATGTGTTTCATTGCTCCATAATATATAATTTTCTAACAGACTTGTACGTGTAACTGGGGTTTTGACTGTTGTTGCCTAGGTATCCTTGGGTCAATGACCCAATTAGTTCGTCTGCATATTTTGACGTGCCTGGAAATTCTTGATAAGTTTGCAGGTGTGGGGTGTTGGGCAAGATAATCTAAATGTATCCTAACTGCGTATAAATCAACTCAAGCTACTAGGCTTTGTTGATGGCATCCTCTTTGGATGTGGGCCTTTGTTGCGCCACATGCTTTGAAATCTTTGTCGTGAGAGTTTTTAGGAACAAATTGTTGAGTCTCAAATCTGCATCTTTCCCATACACCTTTCTAGACCTTTTTCATTCACCTGAACCTTCTAAGTCGTCAATATCATTGCATATTAATTGTAAAAGAGCATCTAAAATGGTTTTTAACTATGTTTTGTGTCTGTTGTTTGATTTAGATTTTTGCTCATTTAGCTGCGGAATCTTACCACTTTCCGCAGCTACTGCAACTTTCCGCAGCCATTTTGTGAAAATCTATGTTGCGGGTGTCTTCAAGAAAATCGAGACACATGGGCAAGTCAGAAATGATGTGGACATGGATCGTGTCCTATTGGCTCGGGCAAATTCACCTAAGGAAGCTGTGGTCAAAGGTGGCCAAGTGGAAGTCAACCGTAGAGTCCCACAGTGACAGGACTCTGTTTCTCATCACGTGAAGATTTGTATGACCGTTTCTAATTTACGGGAGACACATCAACACCTGTACACGGCTCCATAAGCCGAATCCAACATCCACTCTTCATAGATTTACTCCTCACCGCGGCCATGATGCTGGATCTCTGGACGTGATGGTTCACATGTCTCTATCAGCACAAACTTTAGGGAATTAGTTATATCACCTTTGTTATAAATAACGTGTTTTCATACGCATAATAGTTAGCCTCCATATAGCTCTGTAATGTAATTGCGTTGCCACTGTGATGTAATATCATTTCTCTGTTATGACTGCATTTTAATATATAAGAAGACTCTGTTTCCAAGCATAATTCGTATTTGAAGGATGTTGCCCGAGGTTTGTGCAGAGGGCCCCTGCACACGCTGAGGTTTTGTGCATTACTGTATAGTTTCTTGTTTTATTTCTTTAAGTTCATTGTGCCATAAGTCATTCACGTGTTTATACATTGTATCTTTCATGATATTTATGCTTCATCTCTGTTCATAATATTTCATGCTTTACATTTTACTTTTGTCCATAATCTTTCATGTTTTATGTTGTTGTTAACTGATCAGTGTTCTTGTTTCAGATTACAAATAGGCAGCCCGGGAATTTTCATATCTTTTGACTAATGACATGGAATCAATATTGTTCTGCTGCTAATTTATTTTTCTTAGTTTTTGTTTAATTCCAGTACTGCTTTGTTTATTTCAATCTTGCACATTTGCTTCAGTAGTTAGATTTAGATATATTAAATTGCTCATGTCATTTTCAGTTACCTCCGAAAACCATAGCTGGACTAATGGTGAGGGATTGAAGTATGAGTGTGTAGTTTGATATTAGTTTACTTTTTGCAAGTTAGATATATTAAATTGCTCATGTCATTTTCAGTTACCTCCGAAAACCATAGCTGGACTAATGGTGAGGGATTGAAGTATGAGTGTGTAGTTTGATATTAGTTTACTTTATGCAAGTTAGAAATATTAAATTGCTCATGTCATTTTCAGTTACCTCCGAAAGCCATAGCTGGACTAATGGTGAGGGACTGAAGTATGAGTGTGTAGTTTGATATTAGTTTCTTTTTCTGCAAACTAGATATCAGGTTGCTCAAGTTGTTTATGGTTACCTCCAAAAGCCATAGCTGGACTAATGGCGAGGGATCATAATATAAGTTGATGTAATTTGATTTAGATTTACTTTGTTACAATTCTTGGATTTCTTTAAGCATAGTTTATTTTGTGTTTAGACAGCAGCAAGGATAGTTTGGTTTTCATGCTCAATAGTTCGTTGTTTGATTTATTAGGCTAGCAGCACATTTTCATTTCCTTTCAAGTTTTGTCATTGTATGTTTCAAATTCCTTTTGAAGTTTGAAGTTGGTAAATCATTATAAATGATATCATTGCCTTGAACAATCATAACCATACTTGTTTTTATTTTAGAATTTCCATCTCACATTAGAAAACCAAAAATGACAAAAAGGTAAGAAATAGGTTATCTTGCACATATAGTGCGCCACACTTCATCAGCTTACGAATCCCGGATTGATAAATTAATGTAGCAATTTAGGACACACTAAATTGACCAAACATTTTGGCGCCGTTGCCGGGGAAGTGTAATTAGGTAGCCAATTTCTTAAAAAAAAAACAAAAACAAAATAATAAAAGAAGGGAAAACTTGATAAATTCTTGAAGTATGCTCTCCTCTTGCACCTAGTGTGATCTGGAGGATCAGAAAAGAGATTTATTGGTTTAGTAATTTCTTAAGTATGCTCTCTTCTTGCACCTAGTGTGACCTGGAAGATCAGAAAGAGAATTATTAGCCCAACTTTTAAAAAAAATAAAAATAAAATAAAAATGACATGCATAGAGCAAGAGATTCTAGGGGAAGGTTTATAGCTAAAGCCAAGAGTTCGATTTTCACAACTCCATCTTCTTCAAGGCATAGAAAAGATTCACCACCATCTACCCCTAGCCTTAAGATTTTTGGAATTCAAGGAGTAGCTGAATTAGAGGATTCTCCTATACCACCTACTAAATCTCATTTAGAAAAGGAAGAGACTCCCTCTCATCCTCCCTTGATAGAAGAACTAGAGGACTTTAAGGACTCTAAATAAACTATCATGGCAGAGGAAATAATAGATGGATTTAGAGGTAGAGGTAGAGGAGGAGGAAACAATGGAGACAACAATGGTGAAGGTAATAATGGAAGAAATAGGGAAGGGGACAACTTGTTTGGATTCCCTATAGTTGATGAGGAAACTCATACAACAATGAAAAATATCTCACCATCTGTCCTCCCCAACTTTTATGGATTGCGAAGTGAGGATCCTGAAACATTTCTGTTTGAGTTTGAATTCGTGTGCCGAACCTATGACTATATGGAAGACTCTCAAAAACTCAAACTGTTTCCTTCAACATTGAAGGGAGCTGCTTTGAAATGGCTCATGGGATTAGCCACTCAATCTATTAGGACTTGGAATGATATGAAACAAAAAAATTTGGATAGATACTTGGACTATTGTATGCCCACCAATCACAAGGATGAGGTATTCAAAATGATGCAAAAAGAAGATGAAAACTTGGAAGATTTACTTGAAAGATTTCATACAACTTAAAAAGAGCAAAGATGAGCAACTTAGATGATGAAACCTTGAAAGCCCTCATATTAAAAGCCATTAGAGATGAATGGATAGATATTTTAAACATGATGGGGAAAGGAGACATTTCTCAACTTCCACTTTGTGACATAACAGAACTATGTGTCCATCTCTCAAGAGGAAAATCTAAAACAGGAAAAGGGCCTAGGGATCCTTCTCTTATCAGAGCTAACAAATCTGCAACTGGATCAGTAAGTAGGGCAGAGATTGGCAATATGCTTGATGAATTCAAAACTGATATCTTAGGGAGCCTTAGTGAACAACTAGACACCCTTAAGATCCAAAACAAGCAGAAAGCAGAAACAGATGTTCTAGCCATCTTTTGTCCGAAATGTAGGAAGAAACATGCTTTAAGGGAATGTCCCTTGGATGCAAAAGTTGTAGAAACATGTATGATTTGTTCAGATAATCATGAGACCAAGGATTGTCCTTCAATTCTCGGACTCAAAGTTGTCTTTCAAGAAGATCCAAATTCAGTAGAATCTCTCTGTTTTGTTGCAAGAAGACCTTGGAAGGGGCAACAAACTCAAGGGTTTAACAACCCTATGAATCTTCAAACCCCACCAAATTGGAATCCTTGGCAACAACCTTGGCCCCAACATCAAAATCCATATCAGCCATGGGTACAAGGGATGCAAAATCCTTATGGGATATTTGCTCAATTTTATCAATATCCTCCATCTTTTCAAAATCAACAAACTCCACAACTTCCAAACCCAAATCCACAACTTTCATTTCCATTTCCACAACAACAACCCTCTCAACAAAATCAAAATCCTCAACACATGCTCCCATACCAACAAAAGACAAATCAACTTCCAGCTCAGCCATTGCCAAATCCTAACAATAAAAATCCTCAGAATACTTACATGGTAGAAGGACAACAATTTCCTACCTATATGATTGTTCCTCTCAATGATGTACAACTAGGATCTGGTAGAGTTTTAGAAAAACCTTCTATAGATATTCAAGAGCAAGATACCTCTGAGGAGGACTCTCTTAAAGTCAATGAGGGTTCTAAGGAAGCATCTCTTCAAAATTCAAACATTCAAAAAGAAAAAGAAAAGTTAACACCCACAACTCCTATAGTTGAGCAACCTGCATCTTCATCTACACCTCCTTTTCCTGAAAGACTACAAATTGACAAGGGGGTGGAAAAACAAATCTTGTTGCCTAACTATGATTTTATAGATGAATTGAAGAATGTTTGTATCAATATTCCCTTGCTACAAGCCATTCGAGAGATTCCTATTCTAGCAAAAACAATAAAGGACTTGAATTTCAAAAGACCGGGAAGGAAACTAAAAGACACAAGAAGAATCCACCTGGTAGGAAAAATTGCAGATATTATGATGGGAAAAATTACCATGCAGAAGTATGTAGATCCAGGAAGTCCAATTGTCAAGACACATATAAATGGGATAGAAATTCCAAACACATCGATTGACTTAGGGGCTGCTATCAACATTATGAGTAGACAGACTATGGACCAGCTAAAACTTCCTAACCTTCTTTTTACACCTACTTTACTGCAACTTGTAGATCGATCAATTATTAAACCAGATGGTGTATTAGAAGATATTTCAGTCTCCTTAGATTCTTGGGAATATCCAGTAGATTTTATGATTTTGACTCCTAAGAGTAATCTAGGAGGGCACCCACTTATCTTAGGAAGACCTTGGCTAGCCACAACTGATGCTTTCATTAGTTGTAGATCTGGGGATATGTACATTTCTAATGGTAATTCAAGAAAGAAATTCAATTTGTATCCTCCAGCAAAAGCAATCACAGAAGTAGGAGACAATGAATGGGTTGATGATGAGGACACTATACAACCTGTCTTTACCATTTCTGAAATCAGTGAGGATAGTCAAATTTTGAACACATTAGAAAATTTTGAGATATCTTCAGAATATGACCCTACACAATTTCAATTGGAATCTGACATAGAATATTTATCATCAAGGCAAATGTCTCTTTTCTCTATGGAAGAGTTTGGTAGTTCTACTATTGAGATTTTTCCAGGGAAAACATTGAATATCAACAAACATTTGGAAAAGTCACAACAAGAAGAACTAACCAAAATCTTGCAAAAACATTCTACTGCATTTGCATGGGAGTATACTAACATGAAAGGTATTGATCCTAAGACTTGCATCCATCATATCTATATTGAGGAAAACAGTAGACCAATCATACAACCTCAAAGAAGGATGAATCCAAATCTTAGGGAGATAGTGAAATAAGAGCTCCAAAAACTACTCAATGTAAACTTCATTTATCCAATTTCAGATAGCCGATGGGTTTCTCCTTTGGTTATAGTACCTAAAAAGAATGGTAAATGGAGGGTATGCATTGATTACAGGGAATTGAATAAAGCAACTTTGAAGGATCACTTTCCTTTGCCTTTTATTGATCAGGTATTAGATACATTAGCAGGTAAAAAGTACTTTTCATTTTTGGATGGTTTTAGTGGCTATAATCAAATTCAGGTAGCACCTAAAGATCAAGATAAGACCACATTTACATGTCCATGGGGAACTTTTGCCTATCGAGTGCTTCCTTTTGGGTTATGTAATGCACCTGCAACATTCCAAAGAGCAGTACTAGGAATTTTTTCTGGTCTAATCCATGATTGTGTAGAGGTTTATATGGATGATTTTACAGTTTATGGTAATTCATTTGAAGAAGCATTAGAAAATTTGGAAAAAGTCTTTATAAGATGTAAAGAAACAAACCTTTCATTAAGCCATGAAAAATGCTTTATGATGTTTACTGAAGGTATTGTTTTAGGACATCATATTTCAGGAGATGGGATTAAGGTTGATAGATCAAAAGTTGAAGTCATCTCCAAGTTACCTATTCCAAATTTTCAAAGAGATGTTAGAAGTTTTCTAGGATTTATTGGTTACTATAGAAGATTTATAGAAAACTTCACTAAAATAGCATCTCCACTCTTCAAATTGCTTACAAAAGACTGTGAATTTAAATGGGATCCTGATTGTCAATCAGCCTTTGAAACTTTGAAGACAAGAATATCTGAAGCACCTATCTTGAGAGGACCAAATTGGAAACTCCCTTTCCATATTTCTACGGATGCTTCAGATACAGCTCTAGGAGCTGTGTTGGGTCAAAAAGATTTAGTTCCTTATTCCATTTATTATACCAGTAAAAATTTGACTCCCACAGAGTTGAACTATACTGTGACTGAAAAAGAGTTTTTAGCTGTTGTTCATGCAATTAATAAGTTTAGACATTACATAACAGGCTATGAAATTTTTATTCATACTGACCATTCTGCAATTAGATATTTAATGAACAAACCTGTTACTAATGGCAGAGTGACAAGATGGCTCTTACTTTTACAAGAATTCAATATTACTGTGTTGGATAGACCAGGGAAACAAAATACAGTAGCTGATTTCTTGTCTAGGATTCAGAATACTAAAGAAGATTCTCCTGTAGAGGATAATTTTCCTAATGAATACTTGTTTGCAGTAACTATTAAGACTCCTTGGTATTCATATATTTCTAACTATTTGGTTACAGGGAAACTGCCTTCACATTTATTTCCAAGTGAAAAACGAAAAATTATTCAGGAGAGTTCAAAATATTCATGGATTTCTAACGAATTATTTAAGACAGGGCCAGATCTTGTGATCAGAAGATGTGTCAGGGAAGATGAAATGCCTGATATTCTTAATGCATGTCATGATGAACCATGCGGTGGACACTTTGCAGACAAAAGGACGGCCTATAAAATCCTCTCTTTAGGATATTATTGGCCTTCCCTCTTCAAAGATGCAAAACAATATGTCAA
Source organism: Pinus albicaulis (assembly GCA_034641835.2). Lineage (NCBI taxonomy): Eukaryota > Viridiplantae > Streptophyta > Pinopsida > Pinales > Pinaceae > Pinus > Pinus albicaulis. The sequence continues at coordinate 278,402,339 of CM076570.1, read as the reverse complement.
AAGGTGTGACAGCTGCCAAAGAGTAGGGAAACTTACCCTTTCAAATGAAATGCCATTGCAAACACAGGTACTCATTGAACCCTTTGAAAAATGGGCTTTAGATTTCATTGGACCTATTAATCCACCATCTAAGCAAAAGAAGTATATATTGGTTTGTACCGATTATGTTACTAAATGGGTAGAAGCCAAAGCATTAGTATCTGCTACTGAAAATTCAGTTGTTCATTTTCTTTATGAGGATATTTTTACTCGCTTTGGTGTTCCAAGAGAAATTGTGACAGATCAAGGAAGCCAATTCACATCCAACCTGGTGGATAAGCTGATGGAAGAATACAAAATCAAGCATAGAAGATCTACTCCTTACCATCCACAAGCAAATGGTCAAGTGGAGTCTACCAACAAAGTTCTCGAAAGTATCATCACCAAAACTGTTCATCTACATAGAAGAGATTGGGAAGAAAGGCTTCCTGAAGCCTTATGGGCCTACAGAACTACATGGAGAAATACAACAGGACATTCTCCCCATGAACTTTTTTATGGGAAGGAAGTCCTGCTCCCCATTGAGTTCCAAGTCAAGACCTTCAAGATAGCAGTTCAGTTGGGGATGGACTTATCAGAAGCCCAAAAGCATAGAATGGAGCAGTTGAATGAGTTAGATGAGATCAGACAAGAAGCAATTTTAAGAATTGATCTAGTTCAATATCAAAGAGCTAAATGGCATGACAAGTACATCAAAGAGAAGAAGTTTCAAGAAGGAGATTGGGCATTGTTATTTGATTCCAAGTTTAAAGATTTTCAAGGAAAATTTCGGACTCATTGGCTTGGGCCATATGAGATTGACAAGATCTTTAGCAATGGAGCGGTAAGAATCAAGACCATTGATGAGTTTCAAACTCCTCTTATTGTGAATGGCCACAGATTGAAAGTTTATCATAAGCCACTCTCAAAAGAGGATTTTGTCAAAATGTTTTAAGAAAATTCAGCAATCAGGCTGGTACAGAAGAATTCTTCTTCTCCACCAGCCTAGCTTTTGTTCTTTCAATTAAAAAAAAAAAAAAAAATTGTATAAGCCTGAAAACCAATCACTGATTGGCAGTCTTATACAGAAAATATAGGGTGAAAATCAGGAACACCTGACACTCTATATTTTCCAAAAAAAAAAAATATCTCTTTCATTTCACAAGTTTTGTGACCACCCACTCCATTCCATTCCACTTCATTCCACTTCATTTCACTCCACTTCATTCCATTTCACTTCATTTTATCTATTTCATTCCATTTTACCAATAAAATTCTCTTTCATGACCATTTCCATTTAGTCAATTGTCATCCGTTCATTTCCATTCACCCAAATAATAGCTGTGTCAGTTTCCGCATCTGACATCTGTTTCCGCAGCTGACACCAGTTTCCACAGCCAGAAGCAGATTCTGCAGCTACCACTCTATTTTTCAAAAGAATGTACAACCAGATGTTATTTCCATAATCATGAAATCAAATGCAGGTATGAGGACCAATTATGAAGACATGGGGCATTCAAGATATCAATGAGGAGAAACTAATTGAAGACCAAGGAAAAATGGCAAGAATTCCAAGGTATGAGTAAAAATTTATTTCAAATGGCATTTAAAACACATTTTTATATAGTTATAAACCATAAGCTCCATTATGTGCAATGATTATATTGACAAACTCCGTAACCACTCCATGATCTCTGTACAATCCTCCCACAATCCTTGCATTCATTCTCAAACAGTCCCATAATTAAACCTCCGATCTTCACTCATACTCCGATATTCCACCTGTGACAATGAAACGTAGTTGATTTGACTACGGCTTCTTTCAGCCGCATAAAATCCGTAGCCGTTGTATAAAAGTGCTTACATTTATTCTGCATCCACCAAATTTTAAAACACTGCCGGATGTGTTATACTCCTCCTATTGTTCTATTAATCTTACAACCGCATTTCCGCCCTGCTCACGTAACCCTTCTCTGTTCCGCTTCACTCCATTTCATTCTCTGTTACGCTACAGTCTGTATACCCACTCTCTGATATCTACCTACATCCATCGTGCTCATTTCCGTTCATTCAGCCGTCCTACTTCCATTGAACCCTCCTCACGCAGGCAAGTTTTTAAAGAGCAGAAAGAAGGATGGGTAAATTGTTGAGAGCAGAACCAGAGGGACCTAAATTCATGGAAGGATACCCGCAAGTCAGAGATATATTGAAGAAGGCAAAGTGGCTGCGGTTTATCCAAAAGTTTAGAGGCTACCATAAAGAGGTGACAAAAGCTTTTGCAAGGTCTTTCAATGGCCTGGAGGTAGAGATTGGAGACCTTAAGTTTACGGTGAATGAGGCATCTATAGCATCTGCCACAGAACTTCTTCAAGAGGGTGAACGTTGGTTTAAGAACAAAGCATTAGTGATGAAGCCTAGAGAGTGATTCTACATAACCCAGGTATGGACATAACTATTTTTAAAAGAGGAATTCCTGTTCATGCTTTGAAAGAGGAATGGGCTACTTTGCTGCTAGTTGTTCAAAAATTTATCACCTGTGAGGGCCGTTTTGGGTCAATGTATATGTACCATACCCGATTGCTGATGAATTTTCTAGATAACCAGACCCTCAATTTTCCATACTTTTTATTAAATAGTTTGAAGAAGATGTCTGTGACTGTTCAGAAGCATTTAGGGGATGTAGAACCACATCTATGTCACCATGGTCTTGTGAAAATTTTGATTGAAAAACAGTTAAAAGAGAAGAAGGACACATGGGAACAATTTTTTATTAGAAATTTCTTTGAGGAACCTCAAGAAATTCCTGAAGGTAGCACATCAAGAAGGAGTAGGAGAAAAAGAACAAATGATGAAACTCAAAGTACTCCTACTACTACAATTAAAAGAACTAGTAGGGAAGAGAGACTGTCAAAAAGGAAGAAGAAAGAAACCAAGGGTAAAAATCCAATAACATCAAAAGAGAGAAAAAGTACTGAGGCTATGCATCAAACCCCTTCTTCCGAAGAAGATCATCAAGTGTTATCTGAAAGACTAGTTCACCTTCAAGAACAGTCATCTATGGCCAAGAAGAAAGGGAAAGGAAAACAAAAGCAAAAAGACAGTGGTCCACAGCGTGTGAGAAGAAGTTCCAGGCTGAAGGGGAAGTTGAGGAAAACACAAACGAAAGGACCCCATTTTATTGATTTGGGAGAAGAAACGTCTGAACAATCCCCAGCTGGCCATAGTCCATCTCACTCTCAGTCAGACAGTGAACCTAGT